>BTPG01000004.1:235836264-236008656 GCA_036245525.1 Semisulcospira habei
CTGTACATCACCACAGAGTTAGTTTTACTGTACGTCACCACAGAGTTAGTTTTACTGCCACAGAGTTAGCTTTACTGTACGTCACCACAGAGTTAGTTTTACTGTACGTCACCACAGAGTTAGTTTTACTGTACGTCACCACAGAGTTAGTTTTACTGTATGTCACCACAGAGTTAGTTTTACTGTACATCACCACAGAGTTAGTTTTACTGCCACAGAGTTAGTTTTACTGTATGTCACCACAAAGTTAGTTTTACTGTACGTCACCACAGAGTTAGTTTTACTGTATGTCACCACAGAGTTAGTTTTACTGTACATCACCACAGAGTTAGTTTTACTGTACGTCACCACAGAGTTAGTTTTACTGTATGTCACCACAGAGTTAGTTTTACTGTACGTCACCACAGAGTTAGTTTTACTGTACGTCACCACAGAGTTAGTTTTACTGTATGTCACCACAGAGTTAGTTTTACTGTACGTCACCACAGAGTTAGTTTTACTGCCACAGAGTTAGTTTTACTGTACGTCACCACAGAGTTAGTTTTACTGTACGTCACCACAGAGTTAGTTTTACTGTATGTCACCACAGAGTTAGTTTTACTGTACGTCACCACAGAGTTAGTTTTACTGTACGTCACCACAGAGTTAGTTTTACTGTATGTCACCACAGAGTTAGTTTTACTGTACGTCACCACAGAGTTAGTTTTACTGTACGTCACCACAGAGTTAGTTTTACTGTACGTCACCACAGAGTTAGTTTTACTGCCACAGAGTTAGTTTTACTGTATGTCACCACAGAGTTAGTTTTACTGTACGTCACCACAGAGTTAGTTTTACTGTACGTCACCAAACCAATCTTGCAAGGAACCTTGGAGGGAGGCAGAGGCAGAAGCAGGCAAAAAAAAAACCTGGCTTGACAACATTCACTCTTTGCCTACAGATGTTGACTTCAGCCACCACAAGATTACCTCCCCTACAACAGTAATAGCGGTGAGATCCACCCAGCCAAGGTCACTTGCAATGTGTGTGCTTGGCTATTTGTAGCATCTTTCCTTACAAGCCATTACTTGGCATGCGCACAGGACCCAGAAACGAACTCTTACCTCAAACGCTCCCAGACCTAAATGCCTCCCTTTCTATAGAATGATAGTCATTCAGGTCTGGCCATTAATTGTCATGCGCACTGGATCCAGAAATGAACTCTTAACTCAAACACTCCCAGGCCTAAATGCCTCCCTTTCTATAAAATGATAGCCTCCCTTTCTATAGAATGATAGCCTCCCTTTCTATAGAATGAAAGTCATTTAGGTCTGGTACTTTGAGAGATAACAAAACTACTGTAGTGGTGTAGAGCCTAACACAGAAAAGTTATATAATTCAATTCAATTAAAACACTTTATTTATCCCTTAACCCTTTTACTGCTGAAAATGAACAGCACCCAACTGCAAGAGGCATTGATCCTCATGAGCCCCCGCAGTTGCGGGGGCTCATGAGGATCTATGCCTCTTGCTGAAAGCACTTTGTGTTCATCGCTCGTGGGATGGCCGGAGCTCCTTCGCGTCTAATAGACACAGAGTTTAGACCTACAATGTATCCATCGCTCGTGGGACGGCCGGAGCTCCTTCGCGTCTAATAGACACAGAGTTTAGACCTACAGTGTGCCTGCAGTGGCAGTGCAAGGACTAAAGGACAATTACCAGTTTTGTCTTTAAGGGCAATGTGTGCCTAATATTAGTAGAATGTGTGCCTAATATTAGTAGGCAAGGAGCTAAGAGTGGACAGACGTCCCACTGCCAGAAATGCTACGAAAGGCGCGGGATCGGCCCAACGGGAAAACACTGGCTGCTACTGCATCCCTTCGGTCCCCCAGCGATCGGACCAGTCATGGGATGAGTGAGAGGGTGAGAGATATATACATCACAACATGTTTCGAGCAAGCACCTTTTATTGCAAGAAAATGTGGTCTTAAAAGAAAGTTACTGCCTCAAGAAAAGTTTTGAGGGGAAAAAGGTGTCACCTGCCATTAAAGACCATCATTAAAGACCATCATTAAAGACCATCATTAAGGACCATCATTAAAGACCATGCAGCCACAGACACAGCTACATCCACCTAAATGACGGTCTATAATGACAGGTGACCTTTTATAAGGGAGGTCGAACACAACAGACTCTGTTGTGGCTGATTGACATGGTTCATGTACACAGGTGGCATTTCCGTTTACCGAATTATCCTGCGTGCTGAAATGATCTTCCGAAGCCGCGTCCATCTCTGGCAACGGTCCATCACGAAACGCGTCGTAGTAATCGTCCTCATCATTCATGTAGACCGGGGGTTCGTAGGACTGCATGAAGGTGGACGAGGGGTAATACAGACGATTGTACCGCTGGTGCCGATGGTTGCCCTAAAAGTCAAAGTCAAAATATACATGACTGTGTGAAAAAAAAAAAGTCAAAACATGTGCTTGGCTGATCCATCCCCAGAGAAATCTACATCCATCTTGTACACAGTGAAAAGAACGCATCACAGCGGAACCTGTTTTGAGTTACCACCCTTATGAAACAGCACCACTTTTAATCTATTTAGCACTGACGCGCAACAGCCAAAGATGGATGGACCATGATAATTCAAGGGTAGTGCCTGATTAGCTTGGCGCCATCAGGCACCAAGCTAATCTGGCACTACCCTTGAATTATTATGGTCGATTCACCTCCTGTAACTGGTACTTAGTGTTAGGTGACACCTTCAAAATTTGGGAAATGCAACCCTGAGGTGAAAAGGGTTAAGCCAACTTTTACTGCCGAAAGAGCGCTCGCTTGGCACAGGTTTTACCAGCCGAAAGAGCGCTCGCTTGGCACAGGTTTTACCTGCCGAAAGAGCGCTCGCTTGGCACAGGTTTTACCTGCCGAAAGAGCGCTCGCTTGGCACATGTTTTACCAGCCGAAAGAGCGCTCGCTTGGCACAGGTTTTACCAGCCGATAGAGCGCTCGCTTGGCACAGGTTTTACCTGCCGAAAGAGCGCTCGCTTGGCACAGGTTTTACCTGCCGAAAGAGCGCTCGCTTGGCACAGGTTTTACCTGCCGAAAGAGCGCTCGCTTGGCACAGGTTTTACCTGCCGAAAGAGCGCTCGCTTGGCACAGGATTTACCTGCCGAAAGAGCTCGCTTGGCACAGGTTTTACCTGCCGAAAGAGCGCTCGCTTGGCACAGGATTTACCTGCCGAAAGAGCGCTCGCTTGGCACAGGTTTTACCTGCCGAAAGAGCGCTCGCTTGGCACAGGTTTTACCTGCCGAAAGAGCGCTCGCTTGGCACAGGTTTTACCTGCCGAAAGAGCGCTCGCTTGGCACAGGTTTTACCTGCCGAAAGAGCGCTCGCTTGGCACAGGTTTTACCTGCTGAAAGAGCGCTCGCTTATTAAACACAGGTTTTACCCGCCGAAAGAGTGCTCGCTTAGCACAGGTTTTACCTGCCGAAAGAACACTCGCTTAACCCTTTCAGCCCTGAGTAAATAAGAATTCTCTATACCCTTCAGCCCTGACTTTATTTGAGAAATTTCTGTTGGAAATGGGTGTGCACTGTAAAATATTTGTAAATAATACTTTACAACAGATATCCCCATAAAGGTATATATGTACAGATTTACCATTGGATGGACTACCGTTTTATGGATTTGACCACACTGTGTCACATGTGTCGTAATGCCTGGTGACAAAAATAGTGACAGGTGACAATAAACTTGAAAAAAAAAGTCTTTCGTGCATGACAGGTCGCTGGTACTTAACATGCATCACTAAATAGGGCATCTGTTACTGTGACGCGTAAGTGCCCATGCATTTCCAGCATGCCGATACAATGTAAGGCCCCTACCTTGTCACCAGATGTCAATGTTTACACCTGCCACTGATAAGATATATCCACGGTCTAGACAACATGTAATAAGCGGCATCGAATGATGATAAGTGTGTCTGTGTTATGTCTTGTACATGATCGGATGGAAGTACCAGTGTTGCAAAGACTATACACGTACTACACATGTGACCAATGTGTCGTTGGTGTCCACAGAGTCACCTACAGGTGCGCCAAGGTGTGGCATAAAAAAAACAGAATATCAATTAGAACCTCCAAATTCAGCATCAGAATCAAGCTGTAAGTCACTGCCATTGTCAGTGCCTCAAACGGCGATCGCTCCAGCTGACACTGCCAACACGTGGTTACGCTGCCACGCGGTAGTTAGGTACACATGTCCCAATACATCAAAGCTATCTGCTTTTGAAACCATGTCTCCAAACACAAAATTGTATCACTCTGAATATCTACAAATCCACTCGCCATTCCGACCATAATTCCCATGCTAGCGCCGCAAAACTGAACACTTACCATAGACAAACATATGTGCCCCCTGCCAGGACCCTATCAGTGTAAACAGGATGTGTCAGTGTGAAGGGCGAGGTCACCACATGAGCAGCGAGGGTCACGCGTCACCGGGCACGCAATACGAAACACTGAACGGTATGCGAGGTCGCCAACTGCTACAGCGGTTTACCGAGTTCAAAGGGTTAACACGGGTTTTACCTGCCAAAAGAGCGCTCGTTTAACACAGGTTCTATGCTAACTTCAACACAACGCAGGCACCGAGTTCTTTTATGGGAACACTGGCACCTTACGTCTGTCAGCAGCGCAGATTGTCAAAAACCAAGTTTTCATGGGCATGCTGGCACCTTACCTCTGTCAGCAGCATACACTGTCATAAGTCCTCCACAGTAAGTCAAAGACCCTTCAGCAGACATCAACTGCAGTGGACCCTCACACAGATGTGCAGTACACAGCCATGCAGTACAAAGCCAGTACACAGCCATGCACTACACAGCCAGTACACAGCCAAGTGTGAGGCCACTGAGGCCGACAACAGCCCGAAGATCTTTACTTACACAGCAGCAGTTGACCCATACTGGCACTACTCTGGAACTGTAACAGACCATCTATCTCTGATCGACCTCAATTGTATTCCATGAATACTGCCACCACGAAATGAGTCTTAATGTGCCTGACCCGATTTTCCGCTAGCGGCCAAAATTGTTCGGTGGGGTGGTCAGGTCAATGTGTGGGGTTTCTATTAACCATAACTCAGTGACCAATCGTCTGATTTACATGTTATTGGCACCATTGAAAAGGGTTTTCTTTCTAGTTTCTGCTGATATCAATATCTCAAAATGTCCAAAAAGTGACTTAAGACTCATTTTGTGGTGGCGGGTCACAATTATTATCTTACCCGTCTACCAGTCCATCTATCTCTGATCAGTCCAGATCATATTCTATATATATGTCTACCCAGTCCATCTATTTCTGATCAGTCCAGATCATATTCTATATATATGTCTACCCAGTCCATCTATCTCTGATCAGTCCAGATCATATTCTATATATATGTCTACCCAGTCCATCTATCTCTGATCAGTCCAGATCATATTCTATATATATGTCTACCCAGTCCATCTATCTCTGATCAGTCCAGATCATATTCTATATATATGTCTACCCAGTCCATCTATCTCTGATCAGTCCAGATCATATTCTATATATATGTCTACCCAGTCCATCTATCTCTGATCAATCCAGATCATATTCTATATATATGTCTACCCAGTCCATCTATCTCTGATCAATCCAGATCATATTCTATATATATGTCTTACCTGTCTACCAGTCCATCTATCTCTGATCAATCCAGATCATATTCTATATATATGTCTACCCAGTCCATCTATCTCTGATCAGTCCAGATCATATTCTATATATATGTCTACCCAGTCCATCTATCTCTGATCAGTCCAGATCATATTCTATATATATGTCTACCCAGTCCATCTATCTCTGATCAGTCCAGATCATATTCTATATATATATATGTCTACCCAGTCCATCTATCTCTGATCAATCCAGATCATATTCTATATATATGTCTTACCCGTCTAAGATGCGATGAAAGGTTGGGGACGCGGCCCGGCACGGGTAGCCCCGCCTTGGCCAACTTGATGAAATATTTCTGCACTCGACTCGCCACCTGGAACAAGACATAAACAACATGAGACCATTAACCCATTCAGCCCTGATGCCCTGCAGCAGGAGATCGATCGACGGGTAGTTCAAGGGTAGTGCCAGATTAGCTTGGCGCCATCAGGCGCCAAGTTAATCTGGCACTACCCTTGAATTATCATGGTCGATCTATCTCCTGCAACTGGTACATAGCCGTTTGGTGACGCCTCCAACATTTGGGAAATGCTGCCGTGGGGTCAAATGGGTTAACTGGACACATCAAGGTGTCGAACAACGTCGCATCCATCAGCAACTTCAACACCCAGGGGTAACTTCAGGATCCAGGAGTAATTTCAGCATTCAAAAGTAACTGCAGACAAAGTTTCAGTGCACAACAAAAGCAAACAATTCTCACGTGCGTGAAATCTACCCCTACCTGTTGTGTGGTTCTGTTGCCGAGGGCCAAGGCGATTTTCTGCCATCGTTTGGCTTCCACCTCCTCTGGGGGGTACCTGACTAGCAACTCTTCCAGCCTGGGAACGCAACCAGCAACAGATTTCAAATATCCGCACTCTAATCTGTAACTTCCTCAGCAATGATACACAAAAGCACGGGTTACAAAGAGTGCCATACAGTTCAAGGGTGGTGCCAAAATAGCTTGGCGCCTTAAGCACCAAGCTATTCTGGCACAACCCTTGAACTATCAGATGTTGACTTCAGCCACTGTGAGAATACCTCCCCTAAAACAGTACTAACAGCAACATCCATCCTGATAAACCCACTGCATGAAATAAATTTTACTATGATAGTCAAGTGTGGTGCCAGAATAGCTTGGCGCCCAAGGAGCCAAACTATTCTAGCACCACCCTTGAACTAAAGGTTCACTTGCAGGCAGTGCTTGGTTATTATTAGCACTCAATGTGTCATTACCAGCTGTTAAGGCCCCGCCACACATGCCGATTGTGTCATTACCAGCTGTTAAGGCCCCGCCACACATGCCGATTGTGTCATTACCAGCTGTTAAAAAGGCCCTGCCACATGCCGATTGTGTCATTACCAGCTGTTAAGGCCCCGCCACACATGCTGATTGTGTCATTACCAGCTGTTAAGGCCCCGCCACACATGCCGATTGTGTCATTACCAGCTGTTAAGGCCCCGCCACACGTGCCGATTGTGTCATTACCAGCTGTTAAGGCCCCGCCACACGTGCCGATTGTGTCATTACCAGCTGTTAAGGCCCCGCCACACATGCCGATTGTGTCATTACCAGCTGTTAAGGCCCCGCCACACATGCCGACTGTGTCATTACCAGCTGTTAAGGCCCCGCCACACATGCCGATTGTGTCATTACCAGCTGTTAAGGCCCTGCCACACATGCCGATTGTGTCATTACCAGCTGTTAAGGCCCCGCCACACATGCCGATTGTGGCCCGATTTTGTAGCAGATTCCGATCCGATTGTGAGCGGATGATGTCAAAATGCCTCTTTGCATCCGATCCGATCCCAATCAGCTGGGAATCGTGTGTTTAGAGCCTGCTCTATTTTTCCAACACGAATTGGCCCTGATTCTGAGCTTCAACCAATCAGAGCGCGTCTCGCGAAGCACGTCGTTTCAGTGTGAAAATGGTGGAAGATCAGTACCACCTTCGTTGCCAATGTTTCACCTGCCTCTTCCCCAATATGATGCAAAACTGCTGCTAATGCAAGCACATCATCATCACTGTCAATACTAGCAGCCATTTTGCTGAACAGGAAGCTGTTTACGACCTTTATCTTTCATTCAAACCGGTCGGCTAAAAAAAAGTCAGGGAATGTGTGGCAATGCACACGTTTTTGTAGTCCGGCCCGATCACACTCCAATTCGAAACTGCTCGAGAATCAGCCACAAAATCGGCATGTGTGGTGGGGCCCTTACACAGCATGTGCACTGAATCCCAAAATACATTCTTAACACATGACATCCTTAGGCTGAATTTTTTTTTTAATGGCTTCTTGTCCTATGAAGGCTACATTACAGATTAATAGCTAGCTCAACCGTTTTAGTTCAAGGGTGGTGCCAGAATAGCTTGGCGCCTCAGGCGCCAAGCTATTCTGGCACCACACTGGACTATCATAGTAGAATTTATTTCATGCACTGGGTTTATCAGGATGAAAAAGGTAAAGTGGTGATTACTGCATTCCAGAGTACATAATACAGCAAAGTTGCTTAGCATGCAATGAGTTACTCCACCTCCTGGTTTAGTGTTTTACACACACACACACACACACGCACACACAAAGAGCTGACTGACCGTTTTTGTTCCTCGGCTGTCCACAGTTGGTTGAAGGTCATCGATTTGCTGGGGTCACGAGTGCGACCGCGGACCACGATCTCCCCGCCGGCGTCCAGTATACCGCTCTTGCTGTCCACCCCTGAAGTTCCAACTAAACTCGACTTCAGTCGCATTAAACTCTCATCTGAAATATCAGTCAGAAATAAATCAGTGTGTCAAAGGACAATGAAAAATATGTGATGGGCTGTGATGTGATGTGATTTTAGAACTTATGGGCAAGAGATATAGGGTGCAAAATCACATATCAGGACACACACAGTCAGACTGGAGGTGAGTTGTGCTCACGATCGACGTCACACAGTAGAAGAGCGGCTCCGCACATTTTTAGCATTTTGCAACATAATTACTTAATTAGTGACTTTAGAACGACAGGGTGATTCAGCTCATCATGCTGATCAGTTCGGTAGCTTTTCGTGCCATTTGCGGTACCTTTTACTGGACTTTTCAAAACTTCATGGCACGCAAAGCACAGAGGAAGGCAGCCCTACGTTACCGCACTGTCAGTGTCAGCGGACCGGTGGCAGTCATACTCGTGTTTTTGGTCGGCTTTCTGCTCCGGTGCGGCGATGTCGAAGCGAACCCAGGCCCACCGAAACGACAGACTCTTTTGACATGCCAGGGGAACCAAGACAACCAGTCGCCCGGGGGTGAGACAAACGCAGTGTCTGAGCCGACTATTGCGGATGTGTTTAAAATGTTGAATGTGATGGACAAAAAGATGGACAGTATGAAAGCTACAATGCAGGAGCAGATGGACAAAATTCAGAGTGACTTTACTGCGGTGATGAAAGAAAACAAAGAGTTGAAGGAGAAAGTTACGCAGCTGGAGGATAAGCTGGATGATTTGGAGGGGCGGAGCAGACGCAAGAATCTGATCTTTCACGGAATCCCCCACCCCCAGGGGCGCTCAGAGACTTGGGCGGACTGTGAGAAAGCTGTCAAGTCAATGTTGAAGGACGAGATGGGCATAGAGGAGGAGATCGAGGTGGAGCGTGCCCATCGTCTGAAGGGGGGCAAGGCGCCCCACCCCATCATCGTGTGCTTCAACAAGTACAAAGACAAGGAGCGGATCCTGTTTGAGCGCAGAACGCTGAAAGAGAACAGGTCCCGGGTCTACATCTCTGAGGACTTCACCCCTCAAGTGAGGGACGTGCGCCGCAAGCTGCTACCCTTCCTCAAGGAGGCCAAGCAGGCGGGAAAGAAGGCCTTCCTCCGCTTCGACTCCCTCGTTGTTGAGGGAAAGACCCACGCATACGACGCTGCTACCCAGAGGCCAGTGGAGCGCAGGGGGCAGAAATGAGGGGCAGGCCGGCATGTTGACCCAGCAACCAGGAGAAGACAGCCCGTCCCTCATTCAGACCCCCAGGGCCCTCACCATGTGTCTTCAAAGGACGACTTACCTGCACACACACACACTCAAGTGCCCACACTCAAACCCACACCAGCACACTGTGACGATGAAAGTGGTAGTGGTGAAAGTGGTAGCTCTGTGTTTCGCATCATGGCATGGAATATCCAAGGTCTTGTAAATAAGCTGAAAAGTGTTTCTTTTAGGCAGTTCTGTGAAAAGTGTCAAATTTTTGCATTTTCAGAGATCTGGTCATGTAAGCAAAATGTTATAGAGGATACCTTTCCAGAGTATCAGGTGTTTTTTTCACCACGTACACAAAAGTTGAAAGGGGGCGTGGCCGTGTGTGTACATAAATCTATAGCCTGTCATGTGTTGCGTTTAATGCAGGCAGCTGAGGATATTGTGTTTCTAAAGATCGGTAAGTCTGTTTTGAATTCTGCATCTGATGTTCTGGCAGCATTTGTGTATGTGGCTCCAGAGCGTTCTGTTGTATATGGTGAAGATAACGTTGATGGTTTTGAAGTGTTAGAAAACTACATGGCTCAAGTGTTACGTGCTCATCCTGAGCTGCCTTGGCTATTATGTGGCGATTTTAACGCCCGCACCGCCGGTCTGTCTGATACTGATTTTATTGATGATAATACACACGTGCAGCCTTTACAGGAATTAACAGATCTGCTAGAGGATGTACCACAAAGCCCACGGAGGTCAAAAGATATTGTCGTAAACAGTTTTGGTCGGAAACTGATAGAACTATGTCAAGAGTACTGTTTGTTTATTGTCAATGGCAGAACGAAAGGTGACAGTGAGGGAGAAATTACGTGTGTGGCCAACAGAGGCAAAAGTGTGGTGGACTACTGTATTTGCTCTCAACCCGTGTTTGACCTAGTGCAGACTTGCCTACCTGAAAAAACTGTTGTCAGTACTCCAGGCAGTTAAAAACCATATTATGGCAGTTTTGACCAGATTTATTTGTAAACCGGTAAAGATACTACTACTGCTACTATGCATTTTGCTATAAAAGGCGATGTATTTTTACAACATGCCAGCCATAAATGAGAAAATAATCATTTTCATGATATACTTTAATTTAATTCAATTGCGTTTATATGTAGGCCTACTTTGTGTTTTTTTTTTTTTTCCCTATTTTCTTTGATTTTCGCCTTTTCTTTTTTTTTTTTTTTTGTTAATATAATTAGAATGACACTTACAGACTTGGGTCACTTTCCTGAAGATCGTTTGGTTTTTTTACAGTCTATACATGGTGAATAAAATGCTGCTTAAACCAACCTTGTGCTGTCTGACTTGACTGTTTTGACCTGAGCAGCTGAGAACATGCCTCTGATCGATGCTGAACCTTTGGCAGCATTTTCAATCTGGGCATGGGCTTTGGAGGAAATATGTCTCACAATCATTTCGACCACCATGTGCAACCATGAAATCTGTTTGGCACAATATGCATCACGCAAAATCCTGATCCTTTGACGATACAGTCAAACAAGGCCACTTTTCATTGTATGCTTTCAAAAAGCTGTGCTTTCGAGCAACCAGCTTGGCAGTTCGTCAGAAGAATGATCAGCATCACGGCTTCGTTTCATTTTTGGTTACTATGAATAACTATCGGATAGGATAGTATTCTTTCTCACTGGTGTAAATCAAATGGCATCGAAAGCTAAACTATCCAAGGGAAGCAGTCACTTTCATAGCGCACCCCCCTCTTTCCTATCTATTTTTTATGCTTTGACCAAAATAGACCCATGATCACTGGTCGATCATGCACAATTCTCTCCCCTGACAGTGCTTTTAACTACTTTACTTTGTAATCATCCTAAAATATTAGCACTGGCAGTCTCGCTTTTTCTTTTCATTTATTACTACAATATCGACTGCAACCCCTTACCCCCTTTTAGTAGGTTCTCTCTTAGGGTGCATGGAAATTTAGCTCTAAGTGGAGGCATGGAATGTATGCCCCTGAAGACACCACAATAAAATGTCTTTATCCAAGGGAAGTAACAACAAACTGAGCGTCTTTTAACAGAAAAAATCTAAAAAAAAACACAAAAACGTAGTGACCGTATTTTTAACGACCTGACCAGATGATCGTATTCTCAGGCTAAAATCCGTATGAATATGGCCAACTACCGTATGGTAGGCAAGTCTGCAGTGACCGATATGTTTGTTGCAGACAGGTGCGAGTCAGACCATTTCCCCATTGTAACCACGTTTACTTCTATTCAGTCTGTTTATTCATGTGATGATGATTTAAATGATGATATAATACTAGAGGAAGGGGTTAAATTTGTTTGGAAAGAAAACTACGCTGAGTCCTTTTGGGCATACATTGAAGATAATCAGGAGACTCAATTTCAA
Source organism: Semisulcospira habei (assembly GCA_036245525.1). Taxonomy (NCBI): domain Eukaryota; kingdom Metazoa; phylum Mollusca; class Gastropoda; family Semisulcospiridae; genus Semisulcospira; species Semisulcospira habei. Next base: position 235,848,351 of record BTPG01000004.1, read on the forward strand.
CACTTTTCGTCAGCGCTTGACTCGAGTGTAGAAGAAGGGTCGGCCTGTTTTGTAGCATTCATTCAGAAGGCGGCTGACAAAATGAGGTCAGGTAAGAAGGTAGGTGGTGAATCCCGTGCACAGCCGCCGTGGTGGGACTCGGACTGCGAGTTAGCAAAACAAAACAAGTACATACAGTTGAAGCAGTTCAGACACACAAACACACATGACGACTTAGGGAAGTATCTTGACATGAAGAAAGAATTTAAGAAGTTGTGTAAAACAAAACAAGTAGAGTACAACACACGGGTTTTGAATGAGCTCAACGATGCATGTAACGATGCAAATTCAAGAACATTTTGGCAAAAAATAAAGTCTCTGACTGGCGTTAAGAAGTTGTGTTCTGATGTTATTTCACCACGCGTGTGGTATGATTATTTTCGTAATTTGCTAAATGTGGATCAGAATGTTGATGATTCAGGTTTCAGCAGACAGGCCGAGGGTGTTTTGAATGACCATATATTATCTGATGATTGTGATGGTTGTCACAATGCAAAATTTGACGAGGAAATCACGCAGGATGAAATTTGCAGTGCTATTAATAGCATGAAGAAAGGGAAAGCATCAGGCCCTGATGGCTTGCCCACTGACCTTTTTCATCATGCAGGTGAGATCCTTGTGAAATTTCTGCATCCTTTGTTCAATCGTGTGTTTCAAAGTGCGGAATACCCTGAAAGCTGGACCATGGCTGTGATATTTCCACTACACAAAAAGGGTAACCCTAGAAATGTTGACAACTACAGAGGAATTTCTCTTTTGAACGTTATCAGTAAGTTATACAGTTTTGTCATTAACAACAGGTTGATTCGTTTTTGTGAAGAGAATGATTGTATTCCTGAGGCTCAAGCTGGCTTCCGTAAAGGGTACAGTACTATAGACAACATTTTTTGTTTACAGGCACTAGTGCAAAAGTATCTTAGCAAGCAGGGTGGCCGTTTTTACACCATGTACATAGACTTTTCTAAAGCTTACGACAGTGTGCACAGGACAAAACTGTTGTATCTCTTGTTACGTAAAGGAGTTCATGGTAAGTTGCTTCAGACACTGGAGAGTATGTACAAACATGTAAAAGCTGCTGTAAGGGTTGGAACCAAAGTTACCGACTACTTTGATTGCATGTCAGGGGTGCGACAAGGTTGTGTGTTGAGCCCACTGCTGTTTTCTATCTTTCTTTCAGAATTTGAGACAGAAATATCATCGTGCGGTGCACGTGGCATTGATATTTTTGCGGACCCCCTGGGTATTTTCCTTCTTATGTATGCTGATGATATAGCCATTGTCTCTGACTCTGTAGCAGATCTCCAAAAGAAAATTAATTGTTTAGAAAAATACTGTAAAAAATGGGGTCTCACTGTGAACATGGACAAGACAAAAGTGGTAGTCTTCAAAAATGGAGGTTTTGTGAAAAATTGTGAAAAATGGTTTTATGCTGACAAGCAGATTCAAGTCGAGTCCAGTTATACTTACCTTGGTGTGATATTTTCCTCTACTCTGAACTGGGCTAGATGTGTAGAAAACTTAGCTGGAAAAGCCAGGAGAGCAGTTGCAGGCATCAAAAGACTATACTTCAAATTACAAAACTTGCCAGCTGACACTGTTTTTCACATTTTTGATGTCAAGATTAAGCCCATTGTGCTATATGGGTCAGAGGTTTGGGGTTTCCAGAGACATGATGTAATTGAGCAGGTTCATATAAAGGTTTGTAAAATGGTCCTTGGTGTTGGAAGAGATGTAAAAAACAATATTGCGCTGGGTGAGTGTGGAAGATTTCCTATGTATATTGATGCCTATGTTCGAATGGTGAAGTATTGGTGCAGACTTCTTACCATGTCAGAAAACAGATACCCAAGACAGTGTTACACGATGTTATGTATGCATGATGCCTCAGGTAGATCGAACTGGGCTACGCAAATAAAGACTCTGTTGTGTATGCATGGGTTTGGGTATGTGTGGGAAATGCAGTCAGTTGGAAACACTCCTCTGTTCATTCAGATATTCAAAGATCGGCTGATGGATTGTTTCCAACAGGACTGGCATGCATCCCTTACATCAAACACAGAATACTGCCATTACCACCCAGAAATACTTAGAGCAAGTTACATAGGGCAGCTGACTTCTTGTGAACTCGGGCGGGCAATTTGTTTACTTAGATGTAACCGTTTACCTTTAAACGGAGTATCCAGATTTGGAAAACCCATCACTAATCCAGAATGTAATTCATGTGATTGGCATAAGGCTGAAGATTTGTGTCATTTTCTTTTCGAGTGTCCAAAATATTCCCCTTTACGTAAAAAGTACATTCCACTGTTTTACTACAGATTCCCATCCGATCTCAAAGTTCAGCTGCTGTGTGGAAACCTACATGATAAACTGGTCTTTAAAGTTGCTATGTATATTTCAGGGTGCCTTAAATTAAGGAATTAGAGGGATTTGCTTTGAACTTTCGTTGTTTTTGTTTATTTATGTGCGCTGATGTAATGCTATGTGATTGTGTTCTTTACAACCACCTTCCTGTATTTTCTGGTTGTAAATTGTATTTTGTGTTCATATGGGCCTGATGGCCTGCAAAAACTGAAATAAATTTATTATTATTATTATTATTATTACACAGTCAGACTTGAATAATATATAATAAAACATAATTAAAAGAAACGTGTTTTATCAAAGACATAAACACAGGCAGTTTAATGTAATCTTTCATCCTGAAACATCCACTGCTTGAAATAAATGTGACTATGATAGACGGTCAGGGGCGCCAAGCTATTCTGGCCTCACCTTGAACTAAAACAGTTGAGCTACCTCCAAATGGGTAATGTCACCTTCACAGGTCAAAAAGGAATTACTATTTTTTTTAATCAGCCTCAGGATGATATGGGTTAAGATAACAAAACGGTGCCACTGCAAAAATAATATGAATTCACGCTGCTGCCTGAACTCATTCTACCCCAGCACCAAAATCCCCAAATGTTGCCGTTGTCCTCTGAGGACTGCACTCTAGTGCAGGACACAGATCGACCATGATAGTTCAAGGGCGACGCCAGAATAGCTTGGCGCCCACAGGCACCAAGCTATTCTGGCGTCACCCTTGAACTATCATGGTCGATCGTTATCTTGCTGTGGGGTGTCTGGGGTAGAATGAGTCAAATTATTTAGATCAATGCTGGTAGGATCGATATATCGATATTAAAAAAACACACACAAAAAAGCACATGTGATGGTTGTCAGTGTAACCCATTACATTATGAAGCTCATTTTTTTCAGATTAGTGACTTGTCCTGTGACGGCTACATTACAGTTCCGGCAATAAACCGACCATGATAGTTCAAGGATGGTGCCATGGGTGCCAAGCTGTTCTGGCACCACCCTTAAACTATCATGGTCAAATTTATTTCATGTTAGACCTTATCAGCACTTAAGAGGTTAACACATTAACTCATTTAACCCCATGGCCGCATGTCCCCAACGTGGAGGTGTCACCTATAGAGTAGGAATTAGCTGCAGGAGATCAATCGGCCATGATGATTCATGGGTTGTGCCAGATTAGCTTGGTGATAGACTGACAACGATAATTCAGGGGTTGTGCTACATTAATGGTAATAATAATAATAAAGAGCATTTATACCACTCTAAATCCCCAGGCTTGGTGAGCTCTAAGCACATTACAAGAAGTTAAACTACATTATACACATGTGCACAGAACAACACACAGCCTTAGCTACACACAGAACAACACACAGGGCTTCTGATAATGCAAAAAAAACGCGTAAGGTACGCATTGAAAATCAATGGGACGCACTGAATGTTCGTCTATTGTAGCCTGGGACCCCTTAAAATATTGATAAATAGGTCCTGGGGACCCCAACGAAATTAATCCTAGCAGAAGCCCTGAACACACAACCCTAGCTACACACAGAACAACACACAACCCTAGCTACACACAGAACAACACACAACCCTAGCTACACACAGAACAACACACAACCCTAGCTACACACAGATCACACACACATACACCAAGTGAAACACAGAGATTAGCTTGGTGCCTTAATTATCACGATCAATCCATCTCTTAATGTAGTGTAAAGGGTCCCGTAAATCAAAGCCCCAAAGTGAAGACTTCATTATTTCAGGAGAAAGATCGACACTGATAGTTCAAGGGTGGTGCCTGTAAGCGCCAAGTAGTTGTGGCACAACCCTTGAACCATCATGACTGATTCTTATCGTGTTCAATGCATCAGGGCAGAATAGGTAAAACACAAGAAGGAATCAAGGACTATTTATGTCACAAACCCTCTCCATTGACGTCCGGCGCATTTCGTTTTAGCCTGGCTGAGTGGCGGTGGGCTCCGAGTGATGCAAAGTCGACGCTGTTGGTGTATTTCTCCCAGTCGATGGCAGGCAGAGACATGATCTTCTGTGGTGCAGGAAGCTTCAGTCCCAGGTCTGCCCCACGCTGTAGCTTCTCCACAAAACTGATTGGGTCTTGTAGCACCTGTATTATAAAAAATCTTGGGTTTCTTTTCCTAATTTCAGCATTATGTTATCAATGTGTTGAAATAAATGCAATTCATTTGTTAAAGCCAAAGACAGCACATGTCCTCAGGAGCGAGCCCCTGTGGATGCAGAAATGTGTCGTTATTCCTAAATGAACTAAAACACATCAGCTACTGAGCTAGCGGTGTAGTTTGTCATCAACAACCGCCTTGCCGCGGCTCACAAACTACTACGTCTTTGGTTGGTTCTGCATTCGCACAGTCCATTTATGGAAAACAATAATAAAGAGGAATAAGTTTCCGATGGTTTCCTTATAGTAACAGATAACTGCAGTTTGTGTCTGTGATTCAAATCCAAAGGATTAACTCATTTAACCCCATGGGTACATTTCTAAAATGTTGGAGGTGTCAACTAAAGTCTATAGTCTATGTGCCAGCTGCAGGAGATGGACTGACAAGATAATTCAAAGGTAGTGCCAGATGAGCTTGGTGCCTATAGGCGCCAAGCTCATCTGGCACTACCCTTGAATTATCACGGTCAATCCATCTCCTGCTGTAGGGACTCGGTGCTAAATTGGTTGCACTAAAGATCAGCCCAATCTGTGTGTGGGCCAAAAAGTGACCAACACCAGCCTGACCTGTGTGCTGGTCAACCGTGACGAACACAAGCCTGATTTGTGTGCGGGGCCAGCAGTGGCAGCTGTCGTCCCGATGACTTTTCACTCACCGAGTGGGGACCCACCTTGTCTCTAGCTTCATGCAAAACATCCAGGTCTTCCAAGGCTTTCGCTCGCTGGGCCTCCAGAGCACAAATCGTCCTCAGCAGCATGTGGTAGTCCGGGTTTCCCTTCAGGGCCACATGGTCCGACTCGAAGCAGTAGGGGTCACCGACTGCCTCGTCCACCACGTCCTGAGATGGCTCCATGTCGACAGAGTATCGGAATGTACCCTGTACATAAGCCATATGAACATACATGAATGCCTAAAAACTTGCAGGAGGACCATAATGTTCTACGTCCCTAATATATGAGCATACATGAATGCCTAAAAACTTGCACGAGGACCGTATGTTCTACGACCCTAATATATGAGCATACTTGAATGCCTAAAAACTTGCAGGAGGACCATATGTTCTACGACCCTAATATCTCTCTTGGCTTGACTTCGCGAACGAAGATTTTATAGGAGTTGCCCACGACGTCTGCAGGCTTGTTCGTGGCTGCGGAGGCCAATCCGGGACAGGCAGGTTCGACCGCAGTGGCTGCAGGGGGAGGTATGGCCAGGGTTCTGAGTTGCAGCATCTCTGTTTTTCCTCCTGAGCCACTTGTCCTTAAGGCTAGCTCTGCGAGAGTCCTCAAAGGAGACAGCTGCCTTGTAAATATGAGCATACTTGAATGCCTAAAACCTTGCAGGAGGACCATAATGTTCTACGACTCTAATATATGAGCATACTTGAATGCCTAAAACCTTGCAGGAGGACCATATGTTCTACGACCCTAATATATGAGCATACTTGAATGCCTAAAACCTTGCAGGAGGACCATATGTTCTACGACCCTAATCGCTATTCTGACTACCATCCAAGTGAGATCTGTGAACCCAGATTTGTTTCTGGTAGCCACAACGATTTTCGTCTGTTAGCATCCATTGTGAATTAAAATAAATCTTAATTCGCTCTGTAACCCTTTGCCTGTCAGTAGCGGTGTTAGTCGCAAGGAATCATCGTGAAGAAAACTGCTACTGACGGAAAAAGGGTTCATCTCCCTGTAACATGACGTTGACTTGCCTGACAAGAAATCTCCTTCAGTTCTTGCCTTTGGTAATGGGCAAGTGGGCAGTCCACCATTAACATGTACACTTACAACAACAACAATACACACCTATTGTCAATGAATAGTATTCAACAATAAGTCCACCCTTAACACTTACAACACCAACAACAATACACACCTATTGTCAATGTATAGTATTCAACAATAACAGTCCACCCTTAAACACTTACAACACCAACAACAATACACACCTATTGTCAATGTATAGTATTCAACAATAACAGTCCACCCTTAACACTTACAACACCAACAATACACACCTATTGTCAATGTATAGTATTCAATCTGATAACCCATTTAACCCCACGGCAACATTAAAAGCAATTGTGGGGACGTCAACTCACAATTGTGTAGCAGTTGCAGGAGATAGATCAACCAAGGGTAGTGCCAAATTAGCTAATCTGGCACTGCCCTTGAGTTAAATTATCATGATTGATCCGTCTGCTGCTATAGTGCATTGGGCCTAAATGAGTTAAGGTTATTTACAAGGGGCAAAGATTTTCAATTTGACCACACGATAGAGGTAGCGAAATGAAATCAGCAACAGCATTAAACGTTATGACTTAAGGACTTTTGTCTACCATTAACATGATTTTAAAGATGGGGCACCGAATAGGGTCTGCACAAATTAATTTGGACCCCAGCTGGATTCGAAACCGTGACATTTTCGGACGAGCACTAATCAATCGCTGTACCACCGAGCCACCTAGCTCCCCAAGAGTGAAGACGTAAATTGAGGGAGACAACCCATGTAACGTGTAGACACATTTACAAAGTATCACAGTGCAGCACACCGTTGCACTTGTTTAATCACCTTCTCAAGAACCCCCACCCGGGTCTGCCCTGGGGGACGGGTGGGGTTAACTACTTTTTAGTTCCCAGGGTCACTCTGGGTTTCCCCCTTTATTCTGGGGCATGTGTTTCTCAGTTGTCTACCCTTGGTCCATTCACCTGTATTTTCCATTTTTAAACTCGCCCTACTGTCTGCGCTGTCTGTAGCTCTTGATATTGGATGTGTGTTGCCAAGTGGTCTTGGGTTTATTTAGTATATTAGCCCAGCTGGCGACATACATTCAATATTATGTTTAGTTCCACCCCCACCCCTACCACCCCCACCCACATACACAAGCAGTGCAGGCACGTCCTAAGAAAGTTTTGTTGCTGTCGGGACGTTAAGCAATGTACAAGTTTCAAGAACACTTTAAAACTGAAAACGTATACTCACTTTCCGCAATAGTACCGCCCTGGGAAGCAGATTTTCAATCCTGTGCCGACTTCCCGACTGACTTTCCGTCTACAAACCGGTGTCGACCGTATCTGCGCAAAATAGCCGTGGAACGTGGAGGAGCGTTTACCAAGGCCGGGTGAGTCGACCTGCTATTTGTGTTAAACGTTTTCGGCGACGAGCGGCATGTATTTCTAGTTGTGTTGCGAGTTGGGCCGCTTTGCCAGTGGTTTTGTCGCCTCTCGGGTCGGATCAGGGGAGTCAATCATAGGAGGCTGGCGCTTATCCGCGTGCAGACCGCCCGCCATATTGCGTGTGCCACTAACCGCTACCGCCGCACTGGCTTTATGCTATAGCCTGTATTCAAATTCAATTTCAAATAACTTTATTTATCCCTTGAAGGGCAATTACATTTGTGTGGACGGGGGGAACAATCAAATAAAAGTCATTCAAAAAACATTAATTAATATCAGGACATTCTAATAACCCATTTGTACCTGATATTATCATCATCATCATCATCATCAGTCCCTTGCCCGAACTGGGCGTTGGGGGGACTGAAAGGCAGCAGCAACAGACAGTGCTCTCCACTGAGTTCTATTTTGGGCGGTGGCAAGCAAGTCTGGCATCTCGAGTTCGGTCCATTCTTTTATGTTTGCGACCCAACTCTTTCTCTGACGACCTCGCCGACGACTTCCTTCGAGAGTGCCTTGGAGGATAGTCTTGGACAAGGTGTTGTGTCGGGTCACGTGGCCAAACCAAGCAAGCTTGCGCCGTTTCACGGTTGCCAGAAGAGGTTCATGTGGGCCCACCAGGGAGGTGACGATGCTCCGTACATATTCGTTGGTTTTGTGCTCGCGGTACGAGATGCGGAGCAACTTCCTCAGGCACTTGTTCTCAAAGGCCTGGATTTTCTTTTCTGAGTCTGCAAGCAGTGTCCAAGTCTCACAGCCGTAGAGTAGAATAGACACTACGAGGGACTTGTAAAGCCTGTACTTGATGGTGAAGCTGATAGAGTTACTTCGCCATATCCTGTCCAGCCTGGCCATTGCGGATGTTGCTGTACCTATCCTGATACGGATCTCTGCTACGCAACTACCGTCTTTGGACAGGGTGGCTCCCAAGTAATTACTAAATCTGTAATGCTTATAATGCTAATATTGACATATTAAAACTCTAAACTAATACAATTACTAAAACATGATTTAAAACTTAAAGAGCATTATTAACGACATTATCAGTGAACACATTAATGTCTTACTTTCCACTTACACCCTCTACAACTGTCCATCCAGGCCAGCAATACCCACGCGATGAAACAGCTGTATACACACACACACACACACACACACACAAGTACACACACACACTTTTACCAGTTGTGTAGATTTACAAAGTATTTAAGAGTCGGACGGCAACAGGGATGAAAGAATATATACTGCCTTTTAACACCTGGCAGAGATAACGCAAACTTACGGAAGCACACGCTGTTATGCGTTTGATATCTAGATCTACATTACCCTACCACGTGACTTGTCATTTCTATTCAAACGGGCGAGTTTAGAGGCACACTTTTATCGTTTTTGAAGGTATAGGTATTATGCCTAGGTGTTTAAAGTTATTAGGACTTGCACTGGTTTGACTAACTTTGATCAAGTTGTTTGGTTTATCATGAATGCTTTTTCTCGTGTAAATAAATCTTGGAACCTTACTTCCATCTTACGTTGCTCAGCCAGAGTGAGAGCGAGACTGAGACTGTGCGTGTGTACATGTGAGAAGTTTTTTTGTGTGTATGTCCGTTCGGTATGACTGCATGACGGTGTGCCGACAGATCGTGCGAGCACACGTTGGTAACTCAGTAGAAACGCTAACAGCAACAAACACCAAATCCTGTCAAATAGGTGGGTTTTTTTCTTCTGGATACTGTGGTCAGTCCACTGCGCAGGTAACTTGACTTTTGAACACAACGCAAGGCAAACGAACACAAATTTTGTGCGCATGCGAGACTAGGGTAGACTTATGTAAATAACTTACTCTCCATAGAAATGTCCAGCCCTTCCCTAGACCAGAAAGAGGATGCGGACTATACTGGGCACTTGAGTACTGTATTAGAAATTGTAAGATGGGCAGTTCTTGACTATCTAATAACTATTACGTTGCCTAGACCCAGTCCGGTTACATACTTAACAAATATTACCCTCCCAATGTCCCATGGTAACATGCGATAAGGAGACTGGTGTTGCCTTGAGAATGGGCGACCAGGGTAGAAAGGCATATACTAGAGAGAACAAGTGTAAAGAGTGTGAAAGAAATATCTTTGTCAGATTTATCATGGTTGACCCCCCAGTCACAGTCCTGCTGTATTGATTCAGTATATCTGTCAGATTTATCATGGTTGATCCCCCAGTCACAGTCCTGCTGTATTGATTCAGTATATCTGTCAGATTTATCATGGTTGATCCCCCAGTCACAGCCCTGCTGTATTGTGTCAGTATATCTGCCAGATTTATCATGGTTGATCCCCCAGTCACAGTCCTGCTGTATTGATTCAGTATATCTGTCAGATTGATCATGGTTGATCCCCCAGTCACAGCCCTGCTGTATTGTGTCAGTATATTTTTGTCAGATTTATCATGGTTGATCCCCCATCCACAGTCCAGATTTCTGGTCACAGCTGCGGACACAAGGATGGACGTTGGAAAGACAGATGGACTGCAGCACACAGAGCAGCACAGCTTCCTGCAAGTAGAACTCATGGCGGAACAACTGAAGCGTGATGCAGATACGATTGCATCCTTGAGATCTGCTATTGTTTCCATGCAAACACAGCGTAAGTGGGGCCTCTGTGACTGTAGTCGATATTCTTTGATACAGAAGACAACACATGATTTCTAGACATCAGCAGTGGGTCCATACTGCACACAGAAAGACAACACATGATGATTTCTAGACATCAACAGTGAGTCCATACTGCACACAGAAAGACAACACATGATTTCTAGACATCAGCAGTGGGTCCATACTGCACACATTTGGATGAAAAGCTGGGTTAAAAAGCCTGGACAAACATGCAGAATCGCATGCAGTATCGCCTGTTTGTCCGGGCTTTTAATTCACTAAGAAGTACCCAACGAAGAAGAAACACGCTTAGAAAAGATGGGTACAACACAATTTATTAATATTTCGGGTAAATACCCTTTGTCAAAATAGACAAACAAACAAACAGAGAGATTAGCCGCTACTTATCTTCATTGGCAGAAGGAATGTGGCAACATATAGAAGGCATAGCGGAGGGTCAGTAATGACAGTCGGAGCTTGTAGAAACACTCAAACTCCATTCGCATGTACAGGACAATATTATATAGTGACTGGCAGCTCATCGTGTGAACCCAGACGAGTTCTGTGACCAAGGTGTGAAAGGAAAAGTGTCTGTGACCAGGGTGTGGGTGGATGGACTAGGGAAAGAGTGTCGGTGACCAGGGTGTGGGAGGATGGTCTAGGGAAAGAGAGTCTGTGACCAGGGTGTGGGAGGATGGTCTAGATAAAGAGTGTCTGTGACCAGGGTGTGGGAGGATGGACTAGGGTAAGAGTGTGACCAGGGTGTGGGTGGATGGACTAAGGAAAGAGTGTCTGTGACCAGGGTGTGGGAGGATGGACTAGGGAAAGAGTGTCTGTGACCAGGGTGTGGGAGGATGGACTAGGGAAAGAGTGTCTGTGACCAGGGTGTGGGAGGATAGACTAGGGAAAGAGTGTGACCAGGGTGTGGGTGGATGGACTAGGGAAAGAGTGTCTGTGACCAGGGTGTGGGTGGATGGACTAGGGAAAGAGTGTCTGTGACCAGGGTGTGGGTAGATGGACTAGGAAAGAGTGTCTGTGACCAGGGTGTGGGAGGATGGACTAGGGAAAGAGTGTCTGTGACCAGGGTGCGGGTGGATGGACTAGGGAAAGAGTGTCTGTGACCAGGGTGTGGGTGGATGGACTAGGGAAAGAGTGTCTGTCACCAGGGTGTGGGAGGATGGACTAGGGAAAGAGTGTCTGTGACCAGAGTGTGGGAGGATGGACTAGGGAAAGTGTGTATGTGACCAGGGTGTGGGAGGATGGACTAGGGAAAGAGTGTGACCAGGGTGTGGGAGGATGGACTAGGGAAAGAGTGTCTGTGACCAGGGTGTGGGAGGATGGACTAGGGAAAGAGTGTGACCAGGGTGTGGGTGGATGGACTAGGGAAAGAGTGACTGTGACCAGGGTGTGGGAGGATGGACTAGGGAAAGAGTGTCTGTGACCAGGGTGTGGGAGGATGGACTAGGGAAAGAGTGTCTGTGACCAGGGTGTGGGAGGATGGACTAGGGAAAGAGTGTGATCAGGGTGTGGGAGGATGGACTAGGGAAAGAGTGTCTGTGACCAGGGTGTGGGTGGATGGACTAGGGAATAGTGTCTGTGACCAGGGTGTGGGAGGATGGACTAGGAAAGAGTGTCTGTGACCAGGGTGTGGGTGGATGGACTAGGGAATAGTTTTTATTACAGTTTTCAGGGTGACACAGAGTGATGTCAATGACACCCCCCCCCCCTCCCCCCAAGCTCTTTGATTAAAATCACGCTGAATATATTATGAATTTTATGGGAAAATGACTTTTCAATCAACCCGACCCTCCCTTCCCAACACATTAAACCCATTTAGCCCTAACCCCCTACAGCAGGAGATGGATTGACCAGGATAATTCAGGGGTAGTGCCAGATTGACTTCCCACATTCAGGCGCCAAGCTAATCTTGAATTATCCTGGTCAATCCATATCCTGCTATTAGTACAGTCATTAAGTAACACTTCCAACATATATATGTGAAATGCACCGGTGGGGATAAGCAAGAGTGGCCACGATGACTCCACATTTTGGACATTCCAAATGGTGAGTTTTGTACTGCTTGAACTCGGTTTGACTACGATAGTTCAATCGTGGTGCCAATATAGGTTGGCGCCTGTAATGCTACCTCCATAAATTTAGACAGTGATTACAAAAATCAGCTTCAGGGTGTAATGGGTTAATGAGTGAAATTCTCAAATTTTGCAGTTGTCCTGTAAAGATTGTATAATGTAGGAGATATATCCACCATGATAGTTCAAGGGTGATGCCAGAATAGCTTGGTGCAAACTATTCTGGCACAACCCTTGAACTATCATGGTTGATTCATATCTTGCTGTGGTGTGTCAGAAATATATAAGGTTGGCACATAAAGTGGTGCTTAGTGGCAGCAGGCTTTCATAGCTCCAGCTTCCAACCCTGCTGTGCCTTGAGCATTTTGACATGTGTGCCCTAGAGATTATTTACAATACTAAACAATATTTGAGAGAAAAAAACCATCAGAAATTAATGACGCTTACTTCTAGGAACTGATGGCAACTTGACGTCTGCAAGACTTTGAGGTCTACATCACAGTTCTGGAGACAAATTAACCACGATAGTTCAAGGGTGGTGTCAGAACAGCTTGGCACCTACAGGCACCAAGCGATTCTAGCATGACCCTTGAACTATCACTGATATCAACATGCAACATGTAGCATTTCAGGGTTTTATGGGTTACTGGTGCAGTGTGTGACAGACACATGATATGTTGTAGATGAGGTGGAGGTGAAGACACTGAAGAGAACAGTGGAGAATCTACGCGCACAGCTCGCCAGTTGTCAGCGCACCATCACAGATGAGGTGGAGGTGAAGACACTGAAGAGAACGGTGGAGAATCTACGCGCACAGCTCGCCAGTTGTCAGCGCACCATCACAGATGAGGTGGAGGTGAAGACACTCAAGAGAACGGTGGAGAATCTACGCACACAGCTCGCCAGTTGTCAGCGCACCATCACAGATGAGGTGGAGGTGAAGACACTGAAGAGAACAGTGGAGAATCTATGCACACAGCTCGCCAGTTGTCAGCACACCATGACACGAGGTAATGTAGTCACAGTAATGACAGCTGGATACAACAAAACTCAAATAAAACTCCATTTTTTCACAGATCCCTGCTACCGATATCTATTTTGCTGGCCACTGATTTTGGGGTATAGTCCGACAGGGGAAGATCTTGGGGGGGGGGGGGGGGGGGGGGCGTTATCATGGTCAACTAATCTGGCACTACCTGTGAATTATCATGGTGACTCCATCTGCTGCAACAGGTACCTGGTCATTAGGTGACACCTCCATCTGCTGCAACAGGTACCTGGTCATTAGGTGGCATCTCCATCTGCTGCAACAGGTACCTGGTCATTAGGTGACACCTCCATCTGCTGCAACAGGTACCTGGTCATTAGGCAGAGGTGCCTACCTTACGCGCTAGCTCGTAATTTTACTCATTTTCGGCTCAAATCACGCAAGTACGACCAGTTCTCCTAAAATACGCAATTTACGGGTGGGGGAAGTGGGGGGGGGGGGGGGGGGGGGGGGGCTAATTGTGGACTGAAGATCGGCCGCTTTATAGGCTCCCAGCCTCTGGAACCAGAGACTATGTCACTGAGCTTTGCGCGTGTCCGCTACACACTGACTAGCCAAGGCAGCAAAAATACTCGCACACAGTGCGCCAAGCGTTCACTGAACTCTTACTCACGGGTAGTAACTAGCGATAGCAGGGGGCTCCTCTACTACAAATGCATGCAACGCCGGTGTGCAGAAAGGACTTTGGTGTTCCTTACAGTGGTGCATACAAAAGTATGATATTCAAAGACATTTGGAGTCCGCTGGGGCCAAGGCATCAATACATCCCAAAGCACTTTTTCGTTAACCCTTTCGGCCCGGCAAACTGCTGTACTGGTTGGCGGTCTCGTATACCGTGCAGCCCGGAAAACCGCTAGAGCGGTATCAGGTGTTTTATATCGCGCTCCCGGTGATATGCGAGCCTTGCCGTGCATGTGGTGACTTTGCACTGACAGTGCGTGCGTACTTTTGTACATTGTATGCGGTCAGCTTTGCGGTGCTAGCATGCGTATTACGGTCGAAATGGCGAGTGAATGTGTAGATATTCGAAGTGATAAAATTTTGTGTTTGGAGACATGGTTTCAAAAGCAGATAGCTTTGATGTATTGGGACACGTGTGCCCACCTACTGCGTGGCAGCATAACCACGTGTTGGCAGTGTCTGTCAGCTGGAGCGATCGACGGTTGAGGCACTGACAACGCCAATGACATACAGCTTGATTCTGAAGCTGAATTTGGAAATTCCGTAATTGATATTCCGTTCCTCTGATGCTACACCTTGGTGCACATGTAGGTGACTGTGGACACCGACACACATTGGTCACACGTGTAGTACGCGCATTGTCCTTACAACACTGGTACTTCCATCCGATCGTGTATGAGACACAACATCGTTCAATGCCGCTTATTACATGTTGTCAAAACTGTGCGTATATCGTACAGTGGCAGGTGTAAACATTGCGGCTGGTGACAAAGTAGGAGCCTTACAGTGTATCGGCATACTGGAGCTGCATGGACACTAGATACTATACCGTACAGTGGCAGGTGTAAACATTGCGGCTGGTGACAAAGTAGGAGCCTTACAGTGTATCGGCATACTGGAGCTGCATGGACACTGGATACTATACCGTACAGTGGCAGGTGTAAACATTGCGGCTGGTGACAAAGTAGGAGCCTTACAGTGTATCGGCATACTGGAAATGCATGGACACTAACGTGTCGCAGTAAGAGATGCCCTTTTTAGTTACTGATGCATGTTAAGTAACAGCGATCTGTCATGCACGAAAGACATTTTTGGCTCACGTGCGAAGAAAAAGTGAGTCCGTTCCGAGCCAGCAGTCGTCCGTCCGCTGTCGTGCGTGGTAAACTTTAACATTAGCATTTTCTCGGAGACTATTGAAGCTACAGTCTTTAAACTTGGCCCAAGGATACTTTGTGGCAAGACCTTTCTGAACATGCCAATTTTATTGACAGTTTCTCACAAAGGTCAAGGTCACAGAGGATCAGGAAATATATCAAAAATAGCCATTTTGGACATAATTTCTTTTTCTCAAATCAAACTATTCACAACTTCAAACCCAAACTTGGTAAAAAGATACCTGATAAAAAGACCTTTATATGCACACTAATTTCGTTGATCCCTCGGAAAAGTCAAGGGTCACAAGAGCTCAAGAAAAATGTCCGAAATGACCATATTTTTACAAAAAAGAGTTGTTGTTTTTTCGCAAATACTATTCACAACTTCAAAACCAAACTTGCTACAGTGATATCTGATATTGTGTGAATAAAATAGCTAATAGTGTGGATAAATGTCTTTATTTTTAATTTGTTTGCTGTGGTGTATTTTTTTTGTTGCGTGTTGCGCTGAAATGATTACACAAAATACACATTTTTTAAGCAGCCCATTACACAAAATGGTCTAAGAGGGGTAGGCACCTCTGATTAGGTGGCACCTCCATCTGCTGCAACAGGTACCTGGTCATTAGGTGGCACCTCCATCTGCTGCAACAGGTACCTGGTCATTAGGTGGCACCTCCATCTGCTGCAACAGGTACCTGGTCATTAGGTGACACCTCCATCTGCTGCAACAGGTACCTGGTCATTAGGTGGCACCTCCATCTGCTGCAACAGGTACACGGTCATTAGGTGACACCTCCATCTGCTGCAACAGGTAAAGGTCATTAGGTGACACCTCCATCTGCTGCAACAGGTACCTGGTCATTAGGTGGCACCTCCATCTGCTGCAGCAGGTACACAGTCACTAGGTGGCACCTCCATCTGCTGCAACAGGTACCTGGTCACTAGGTGGCACCTCCATCTGCTGCAACAGGTACCTGGTCAGAAGGCGGCACCTGACACCATGGGCAATGCGGCTGTGTACCTGGTCACTAGGCGGCACCTCACACCTTGGGCAATGTGACTGTGTACCTGGTCACTAGGTGGCCCCTCACACCGTGGGCAATGTGGCTGTGTACCTGGTCACTAGGTGGCACCTCACACCGTGGGCAATGTGACTGTGTACCTGGTCACTAGGCGGCACCTCCACACCTTGGGTAATGTGGCTGTGTACCTGGTCACTAGGCGGCACCTCACACCGTGGGCAATATGGCTGTGTATCTGGTCACTAGGCGGCACCTCACACCTTGGGCAGTGTGACTGTGTACCTGGTCACTAGGCGGCACCTCACACCGTGGGCAATGTGACAGTGTACCTGGTCACTAGGTGGCACCTCCACACCTTGGGCAATGTGGCTGTGTCCCTGGTCACTAGGTGGCACCACCACACCTTGGGCAATGTGGCTGTGTACCTGGTAACTAGGTGGCACCTCACACCGTGGGTAATGTGGCTGTGTACCTGGTCACTAGGTGGCACCTCACACCGTGGGCAATGTGACTGTGTACCTGGTCACTAGGTGGCACCTCACACCGTGGGCAATGTGGCTGTGTACCTGGTCACTAGGTGGCACCTCACACCGTGGGTAATGTGACTGAGTACCTGGTCACTAGGCGGCACCTCACACCGTGGGTAATGTGACTGTGTACCTGGTCACTAGGTGGCACCTCACACTGTGGGTAATGTGGCTGTGTACCTGGTCACTAGGTGACACGTCACACCGTGGGCAATGTGACTGTGTACCTGGTCACTAGGTGGCACCTCACACCGTGGGCAATGTGACTGTGTACCTGGTCACTAGGCGGCACCTCACACCGTGGGCAATATGACTGTGTACCTGGTCACTAGGTGGTGCCACCACACCTTGGGCAATGTGGCTGTGTACCTGGTCACTAGGTGGCGCCTCCACACCTTGGGCAATGTGACTGTGTACCTGGTCACTAGGTGGCACCTCACACCGTGGTCAATGTGGCTGTGTACCTGGTCACTAGGTGGCACCTCACACCGTGGGCAATGCAGCTGTGTACCTGGTCACTAGGTGGCACCTCACACCATGGATAATGTGGCTGTGTACCTGGTCACTAGGTGGCACCTCACACCGTGGGCAATGTGACTGTGTACCTGGTCACTAGGTGGCACCTCACACCGTGGGCAATGTGACTGTGTACCTGGTCACTAGGCGGCACCTCACACCGTGGGCAATATGACTGTGTACCTGGTCACTAGGTGGCGCCACCACACCTTGGGCAATGTGGCTGTGTACCTGGTCACTAGGTGGCGCCTCCACACCTTGGGCAATGTGACTGTGTACCTGGTCACTAGGTGGCACCTCACACCGTGGTCAATGTGGCTGTGTACCTGGTCACTAGGTGGCACCTCACACCGTGGGCAATGCGGCTGTGTACCTGGTCACTAGGTGGCACCTCACACCGTGGGCAATGTGACTGTGTACCTGGTCACTAGGTGGCACCTCACACCGTGGTCAATGTGACTGTGTACCTGGTCACTAGGTGGCACCTCACACCGTGGTCAATGTGACTGTGTACCTGGTCACTAGGTGGCACCTCACACCGTGGGCAATGTGGCTGTGTACCTGGTCACTAGGTGGCACCTCACACCGTGGGTAATGTGACTGTGTACCTGGTCACTAGGCGGCACCTCACACCGTGGGTAATGTGGCTGTGTACCTGGTCACTAGGTGGCACCTCACACCGTGGGTAATGTGGCTGTGTACCTGGTCACTAGGTGACACGTCACACCGTGGGCAATGTGACTGTGTACCTGGTCACTAGGTGGCACCTCACACCGTGGGCAATGTGACTGTGTACCTGGTCACTAGGCGGCACCTCACACCGTGGGCAATGTACCTGGTCACTGGGTGGCACCTCACACCTTGGGCAATGTGACTGCGTACCTGGTCACTAGGTGGCACCTCACACCTTGGGCAATGTGACTGCGTACCTGTTCACTGGGCGGCACCTCACACCGTGGGCAATGTGACTGTGTACCTGGTCACTAGGTGGCACCTCACACCGTGGGCAATGTGGCTGTGTACCTGGTCACTAGGTGGCACCTCACACCGTGGGTACTGTGACTGTGTACCTGGTCACTAGGCGGCACCTCACACCGTGGGTAATGTGGCTGTGTACCTGGTCACTAGGTGGCACCTCACACCGTGAGTAATGTGGCTGTGTACCTGGTCACTAGGTGACACGTCACACCGTGGGCAATGTGACTGTGTACCTGGTCACTAGGTGGCACCTCACACCGTGGGCAATGTGACTGTGTACCTGGTCACTAGGCGGCACCTCACACCGTGGGCAATATGACTGTGTACCTGGTCACTAGGTGGCGCCACCACACCTTGGGCAATGTGGCTGTGTACCTGGTCACTAGGTGGCGCCTCCACACCTTGGGCAATGTGACTGTGTACCTGGTCACTAGGTGGCACCTCACACCGTGGTCAATGTGGCTGTGTACCTGGTCACTAGGTGGCACCTCACACCGTGGGCAATGCGGCTGTGTACCTGGTCACTAAGTGGCACTTCACACCGTGGGCAATGTGACTGTGTACCTGGTCACTAGGTGGCACCTCACACCGTGGTCAATGTGACTGTGTACCTGGTCACTAGGTGGCACCTCACACCGTGGGCAATGTGGCTGTGTACCTGGTCACTAGGTGGCACCTCACACCGTGGGCAATGTACCTGGTCACTAGGTGGCACCTCACACCTTGGGCAATGTGACTGCGTACCTGGTCACTAGGTGGCACCTCACACCTTGGGCAATGTGACTGCGTACCTGTTCACTGGGCGGCACCTCACACCGTGGGCAATGTGACTGTGTACCTGGTCACTAGGTGGCACCTCACACCGTGGTCAATGTGGCTGTGTACCTGGTCACTAGGTGGCACCTCACACCGTGGGCAATGCGGCTGTGTACCTGGTCACTAGGTGGCACCTCACACCGTGGGCAATGTGGCTGTGTACCTGGTCACTAGGTGGCACCTCACACCATGAGCAATGTGGCTGTGTACCTGGTCACTAGGTGGCACCTCACACCGTGGGCAATGTGACTGTGTACCTGGTCACTAGGTGGCACCTCACACCGTGGGCAATGTGACTGTGTACCTGGTCACTAGGTGGCACCTCACACCGTGGGCAATGTGACTGTGTACCTGGTCACTAGGTGGCACCTCCACACCTTGGGCAATGTGTCTGTGTACCTGGTCACTAGGTGGCACCTCACACCGTGGGCAATGTGACTGTGTACCTGGTCACTAGGCGGCACCTCACACCGTGGGCAATGTGACTGTGGGGGTCAAGGGGTTAACCCAGATTTAAAGAAAGAATCCAGTTTTCTTCTCATCCTAAAAATAATTCATTCATTTCACTGTTTACAAAGTGTATTTATTGGGTACAAAAAGAAAGAATCCAGTTTTCTTCTCATCCTAAAAATAATTCATTCATGTCACTGTTTACAAAGTGTATTTATTGGGTTTGATTTCTTTTCAACAGATGGACAGCACCATGACTCTGCTGGCAAAGACACAAGCAACACTGCTGGCGACGATGCAGAAAATGCGGCCAAGTTAGCACCCAGTGGAATCTGTGAAATGGGCTGTGACATACCTGGTGTTATACTAGAGTCGGACTCGGTGCCCAGTGTTTACAGTGACACAGACTGTGACATTAACCATGATGTCAAACTGGAGCCGAGCTCATCCCAGTGCCCAAAGGCCATCGGGCTGACATCAGCCACCATCGGCCTACGAGCGGTTGAGCAGGCCCCAATGGCAGCCAACGCCGTCCAGCTAGCCGTTTGCTCATTGGAATCCGTCCAGGATGACATGGACTGTGACGTAGATTATGAGTTAGAGTCAAACTCAGTCAGGAGTGTTTACAGTGATGTGGAATGTGGGCATGTTGGCGACATTGATAATGGGACTGCGTCTCCTGCTGGGATGGAATCTGACTCACAGGAGTGTGCAAGCCTCATCCAGCAACAACCTTGTACCACCCAACAATATACCGAGTTGAAAAGGTCAGATCTGCGAAAACCGGGGGAAATGCTTTGTGAACTGTGCAGTGTATGTTTTCACTCGGCCAGACAACTCAAGCAACACATGTCGACTCACTCGGGGCGAAAGCCTGGCGCTGCTATGTGTTGCAGGAAAAGTAGGGAGTGTTTGAAACCCCATCAGAGAATGCAGCCATTTGTACTGTTGTGTAATAAATGTTTTGGGCCAGCAAAGCAAGGTGTGTCTTCCACTACAGACCAGAAGACTCCCACTGGAGGACAGTGTTCCAAAGCCGAGCAGAGAATGCAACCATTTGTTCTTTTGTCTGATATACGTTTTCAGTCACCCTGTCAGTTGATGCGAGGTTTGTCCGCTCATGCAGGGCAGATGCCTGACACGTGTATCACAGAGCAGATGACGACTACTCCTGTCAGTAACCATATGGATGAGAAAACGGCACGACAGAACACATCATTTGGCATTGTGGAGAACACAGCTTTAAATACTGTGAGCCAACAAACAGTGTGGCGGAACACATCATTTGACATTGGGGCCGAACAAATACCAGCAAGCAACACAGCATTGGGCATTGTGGAGGAACAAACAGCAGAGCGCAAGACATGTGACACTGGGGACCTACAAGCACTGGGGCGGGACACAGCACTGGACACTGCAGGCAAAGAGCAAGCAGGGCAGAACATAAGACCTGTTGACAGCATGGACAAACAAACAACAGACGAGCAGACTGCAGCACAGAGCAAAATGGCAGCAGACAAGCAGAGAGCAGTGCAGGGCAGAATGACAGTAGACAGTGCAGACAAGCAGACAGAAGGGCAGGACACGATCCCCGTAAGCGCTAGTTTTCATGCCGACGTCGACCGCAATGAACCCGTTCATGGCTGTTCGCAGGCCCACTGCAGCCAACGGCTGCCCAAGGGTTCTGTTGACAGCACAGACGAGCAAAGAGCAAGTGAAGAGACAAGCGCAAGACCACTGGTGTGCGAATTCTGCAGAGAATCCTTTGAACAGTCTGAGCTCTTCTTTTTACATGTGTGTGAAAAACGATTCAAGTGCCCCCACTGTGCTGCTATATTGGGCAGTCAAAAAACCCTGCAAGAACATGCATCTTCCCACAGAGGCAAAGAGCGTGAGTGTGCCGATTGTGATCGCAGGTTTACAAGAACTTCTCACTGGAAAAAGCATGTATGCAAGAAATCTCACTGGTGCCCGGGCTGTCATGTCAAGTTTGACAACGCCTACTGCTTGGAACAGCACATGGGCAGACGGAGGCCTTGCAAGTTCTATGTCTGTGCTGACTCTTGTGGAGAGTCTTTCAAGCTGGCTTGTGAGCTGAGAAAGCACATGAATAGTGTGCATGGAAAGAGCAAGTATAAATCTGTATACTTATTCAGATGTGGTGTTTGCAGTGCCAGTTTTAATCGTGTGTGTAAACTACAGGACCACATGCTGAAACACTCTGGCAAAAAGGAATTCAAGTGCTCGCAATGTGATTCAGCTTTCACTAGTCCTGACTCTTTGAAACACCACATGAGGGGACACACAGACAAACAACCTAAACTGTGTGCACTGTGTGGTGCTTCTTTTGTTAAGGAAAATTCGTTAAAGTTGCACATGGCCAGTAAGCACACTGGCGAAAGAAGATATGTGTGTGAACACTGTGGAGAAGGCTTTTGTACAGATAAGGCATTGATAAGTCACGTGTTCACCCACACAGGCATAAAGACTTTTAAATGTAAGCTGTGTGATGCTACTTATCGCGGCCATTCTGGCTTGAGACTTCACATGATGATGCACTCTGGCAAATGTGATGTATGTGGTGCCACTTTCCCAACGAGCAGTGAATTGAAAGTACACAAGCGTGTCCACAGAGTGGGCGTCCACACAGTGCGCAAGCAGTTCCAGTGTCCAGATTGCGGTGGCGTTTATACATCAAAGCCATCTCTGAGCGTGCACATGACGATTCACAGCGGCGACAAACCATACAAATGTCAGCAGTGCAGTGCGTCTTTTCGAACTGATTATATGTTGAAAAAACATATGCTGATCCACTCAGGGTTGAAGCCGTTCAAATGTACGGAGTGTGGGGCTGACTTCACCCAGGCCAACCACTTGACGAAACACACAAGTGTTCACACAGACGCACACCCACACAAGTGCTGCCACTGTACAGCCTCCTTCAAACGTGCCATAAACCTGAAACAGCACCTGGCCATTCACACAGGCCAGAAACCACACAAGTGTGCTGAATGCGGTGCTAGCTTCACCCAGGCCAGCAGCTTGGTGTCCCACATGGTTCTTCACTCGGCCAAGATGCCCTACAAATGCGAACGCTGCGACGCTAGTTTCAAGTGGCCTGTAAACCTCAAAGCGCACATGAAAAGTCACACAGACCAGTAGTATGTGAAGTCAAACAGACCTGTAGTATGTGAAGTCACACAAACCAGTAGTATGTAGAGGACTGTCAACCTCAAAGTGCACATGAAAAGTCATACAGACAAGTAGTATGTGAAGTCACACAGACTAGTAGTATGTGAAGTTGCACAGACCAGTAGTATGTAAAGTTGCACAGACCAGTAGTATGTGAAGTTGCACAGACCAGTAGTATGTAAAGTTGCACAGACCAGTAGTATGTAAAGTTGCACAGACCAGTAGTATGTGAAGTTGCACAGACCAGTAGTATGTAAAGTTGCACAGACCAGTAGTATGTAAAGTTGCACAGACCAGTAGTATGTGAAGTTGCACAGACCAGTAGTATGTAAAGTTGCACAGACCAGTAGTATGTGAAGTTGCACAGACCAGTAGTATGTGAAGTCACACAGACCAGTAGTATGTGAAGTTGCACAGACCAGTAGTATGTAAAGTCACACAGACCATTAGTATGTGAAGTTGCACAGACCAGTAGTATGTGAAGTTGCACAGACCAGTAGTATGTGAAGTTGCACAGACCAATAGCATGTGAAGTTGCACAGACCAGTAGTATGTGAAGTCACACAGACCAGTAGTACGTGAAGTCACACAGACCAGTAGATCCCCTGCCCCCGCCTACTTTCCTGAGAAAGACATGGGTTATATAAAAGACCTGATGCATCCTTTTTTGAGGATGCAGATGATCGTCTTGTTCTATACCTGAGTATTTCTCTGTGGTCTGGCGATTCGGTGCCTGTCTGTCCAGTGCTGAGTGATTCCCCTTGGTTTGTGTACAATTCTGCCAGCGCTGGCCTCACCTATCTGGTTTGTGATTATTTATAACTCGAGGCAAATTTGTATCATTACATTAGAGAAAGAAGGATAGAGATTATTAGGGCAATTTTTATTACTTCATTATTTTACTATTTTTGCTATCAAAACTCGTGACCACTTTGCTCACATTTCTCCAAATCCACTCTATCTTACTCTGCTAAAATTCCCCCACCCGGGTCTGCCCTGGGGAACTTGGGTGGGGTTAATTACTTTTTAGTTCCCAGGGTCACCCTGGTAAAATCGCGGATCCGAGGACAATTCCCATGCCCGCTTAATGCTTAAAAACCCAGAACGTCGCGCATCTCTGCTTGCAGATGTGGATGTCATTTTATTTTCAGCAAGTGGGAAATGAAACAGTCCGAAAATGTGACAGCCCAAATACCGTGCAAGTTCACGCCCATACCTGCAGTACTCGTGCTGTGTAATGAAGTGGAAAGGCTTATGAACCAAGACTTACTTTTCACACACAAATAAATTCTGGCTCCGAGGCTCTGCCAAGGAGCCAGAACTGTTTTTCAAAAGGAATCCGAGACTCGAAAATCATCAGCAGCCAAGGCTTCACGTATTTATCCCAATGTCATATGATCCCCGTTTTATATCGTGCTGGTTTGATCAACTCAATAGAGCCCTGTTTACTAAAGGTTTTTTTTTTGTATTTTTTTAAAAAATGTAATATTAAAACCCGTTACCAAAGTGCACTGGTAATGGGTTTTATGTTAGATTAAAAATAAAAAACTGAATGTGGGGGTGGGGGGTTTGAGGATCAACCGGTTTTCTTGATACTCGACCTGCAAACCTGCCAAACAACTTACAAAACCTGCAAACCTGCCAAACAACTCTTGAGAACTTCTGGTACAAACAATATCCTAAAGTTTAAACCTTGTCCGTCCACAAATACCGGTGTTATTCACCGTCGCACACACACACACGCTTGGCGCTTTACGTAAAAGTACATTCTATAGGCTGATGTAGCACATGACACGACGTCATTTGTTACTTTATTTCCATCAGGCCAGAAGCCTCGGGCCAGGACTCCCTTGACGCTATGGGCAGCAGGCGAAGGGTGTACCTGCTACTGAATGCGCTCTGCCGCGCCTCACTTCAAGCGTGTTCCTATTTTTATAAACAGGAAAAACAAAAACAGCGACACATTGGGTTTAATTGAAATAAAGCAAACAGCTTACCGACACCTTAACACACAATTTATTTCCACCGTCAAGAACGAACATGCAACTTTCACCACTCGCACACTTCCATGTTGACACTGGCAGTCCTCGGCTTATTACGTTCCACACAGACGCACTCCTGGAAACCCACTGACCATGACAGTTTAAGGGTGGTGCCAGATTGGTGGCAATTCAAAGGTAGTGCCAGATTTGCTTGGTGTTTGATCTCGATAATTCAAGAGTAGTGCCAGATTAGTTTGGTCCTGACCATTATAGTTCAAGGGTAGAGTCGGACTAGCTTGGCACCTATGGGCACTACCCTTGAACTATCGTGGTCAATCTGCCTCGCTGTTTGGGTGTTAAAGCTTAATCTGGCACTAACCTTGAATTATCATGGTCAATCCGTCTCATGCTGCGTGGTTCAGTGTCAAAGCTAATGTGGCACTACTCTTGAACTATCTGTCCAACTATCATCCCTAGTTTCTCAGGGCAAGACGAGTTTACACCAGCAACCTCCAAAGATACAACAGCGGTTAAACGAGCAGTCGCTCAATACACCGGTAGAAAAGCCAGCCCACTTCAGCCAACAGTGGAGGCGGTCACTTAAAGGT
This sequence comes from Semisulcospira habei, assembly GCA_036245525.1. Classification (NCBI taxonomy): domain Eukaryota; kingdom Metazoa; phylum Mollusca; class Gastropoda; family Semisulcospiridae; genus Semisulcospira; species Semisulcospira habei. The sequence goes on from BTPG01000004.1 coordinate 235,873,845, forward strand.
CTACATCCACGGTAAGGCAATGCCGTATGGCAGTGTCGGCTCACATCAGCTGCTACGGCAGCTAGCTGAATTTGAAATCGCAGTCGGGCACCGTCAAATGCCCTATGGGGACAGCAGGCACGAGGCGTCGGCCAATAAAACTGCTCGTCCCATGACGACTCCCCAACCTTTAAAAGCACTTGACCTTGACCCAGGGTGCTATTTTCCCCAGCAGTGATGCAGCGCTACCATGTGACCGGACATCACTCATCCGATGCTGCCATATGGCATTACCGTACCGTGGATCCATGCCTTAAGCTGGTACATGCAGCCAGCCGCTCTGCGCAAAGGGGTGACACAATCGACACGCCCCGCATCAATAGCTGCGGAAGTGTCCTATAGCGTTGCCGGCGGCAACACTATACGACACTTCCGCAGCTATTGATGCGGGGCGCCCTTGAATGAGTTAAGGTTATGGTTCAAATTCCTCAGACAAGCCCTGTACAGAAATGGCAGTCTATGGCGCCAAGCTAATCTGGCACTACCCTTGAATCATCATGGTCGATCCATCTCTTGCTGTAGTGCGTCAGGGCTGAATGGGTTAAGCTCACAGTTTTGTCTTCTTCTTTCTTTCTTTTCTTTTTTTGTTGCAATAAAAATATTAACTTTAGTCATAACTCTTTGGCTGTCGGTAGAGGTTTTTGTCGCCACGATTCCTTCAGGAATAACAACATCCTGACGTCCTGCAGGAACAACATCCTGACGTCCTGCATGAATAACATCCCGATGTCCTTCAGGAATAACAACATCCTGACATCCTACAGGAATAACAACATCCTGACGTCCTTCAGGAATAACAACATCCTGACGTCCTACAGGAATAACAACATCCCGACGTCCTTCAGGAATAACAACATCCTGACGTCCTGCAGGAATAACGACATCCTGACGTCCTTCAGGAATAACAACATCCTGACGTCCTGCAGGAATAATAACATCCTGACGTCCTTCAGGAATAACAACATCCTGACGTCCTTCAGGAATAACAACATCCTGACGTCCTTCAGGAATAACAACATCCTGATGTCCTTCAGGAATAATAACATCCTGACATCCTTCAGGAATAATAACATCCTGACGTCCTTCAGGATTAACAACATCCTGATGTCCTAAAGGAATAACAACATCCTGACGTCCTTCAGGAATAACAACATCCTGATGTCCTACAGGAATAACAACATCCTGACATCCTGCAGGAATAACAACATCCTGACGTCCTTCAGGAATAACATCCTGACGTCCTTCAGGAATAACAACATCCTGACGTCCTTCAGGAATAACAACATCCTGACGTCCTTCAGGAATCATCGCGACAAGAACCCTACTGACAGCCAAAGGGTTACAAGACAGGTGCTCTCCCCAGAGAGGTCTTGACAGGCAGAAAGGGTCCCCTGTCATCAGAGATCATCATGTAAGAGGCCGCAGCTCAATAATGGTTTTTAGTGGCAGGTGATTTCTCACAACTTAAGATCACACAAACAGTGAAATAAAACTCTGTGCTCACCTTTGCATGGTTCAGGTGCTGAAAAGTTGATACAGGGGGGGTCAATCTGCTGGCTCACTGTCAGCTTCAGCCTGGAAAGTAGAAATAACATGCAAATATTCATGTCAGGAGACCAATACATTGCGGACAACTTGTATGATTAATGGGTTCCTATTCAAAATCCAAACACATGTTCAGATCTTGACACGAAGACAAAAGATGGCACGGAAGCACTGAAGACTGACCCATACCAGGCACGCCTTGCTCGGAGATATGACTTTATGTTGAAGCCTGACCCATATGAGGCATGCCGCACTTGGAGATATGGCTTTATGTTGTGTATCCAGATGTGGCACGTCTCAAATAAGTTAACTCCATTCGCATGCAGCCAGTGGTAATGTAAAGAGTACAGTCACACACTGCTGTAAAGAGTACATCACACACTGCTGTAAACAGTACGTCACACACTGCTGTAAACAGTACGTCACACACTGCTGTAAACAGTATGACACACACTGCTGTAAACAGTATGTCACACACTGATGTAAACAGTACGTCACACACTGCTGTAAACAGTATGTCACACACTGCTGTAAACAGTATGGGTGGCTGCGCACTGTCATTCAAGACTGATCAGCCCAGAAAAATGATGACTACATATAACAAACTTGACTGGAAACATAGTCACACCTGCATACTGACTCAGGACACACACACACACACACACCTTATGAATGGACACTACTCAACCTACATTTATCTTGGCCAAGAGGTGGACAAACACTGACAACTTCCTAGCCAACACAGACACTCACTCGGGAAACTCCTCAGCGATACTTTTGCCCTGGTTGACCAGCCGGACGCTGCGGACAAGCTCCTCAACTCCGCGAGGAAAGCCATCCACAGGAATGCGACTGAAGACGTACTTGCTGAAACATAGACAAGAGTATGAATAAGTAATATTATCATGCACTGAGCCAATCTGTGACCATGGACCCTACGACACAGCCATAAGGAGCAAAATGACAGACCAGTACCAACATTTATCACCCTGCCATCACAACAGTAATAATGAATGTCATCCATCATGTGCGACAATGACCTCAGCTTTACCTGTCATTTTGTGAGCGGGTACAGGGTGTCAGGAGACAGCTATGAACCAGTGTGTCAGTAGACAGCTATGATAGAGTGTGTCATGAGATGGTTATGATACCAGTGTGTCGTGAGATGGCTATGATACCAGTGTCAGGAGATGGCTATGATACCAATGTGTCAGGAGATGGCTATGATACCAGTGTGTCAGGAGATGGCTATGAAACCAGTGTCAGGAGATGGCTATGATACCAGTGTGTCAGGAGACGGCTATGATACCAGTGTGTCAGGAGATGGATATACCAGTGTGTCAGTAGACAGCTATGAAACCAGTGTGTCAGGAGATGGCTATGATACCAGTGTGTCAGGAGACACCTATGATGCCAGTGAGTCAGGAGACGGCTATGATACCAGTGTGTAAGAGATGGCTATGATACCAGTGAGTCAGGAAATAGCTATGACACCAGTGTCAGGAGACGGCCATGATACCAGTGTGTCAGGAGATGGCTATGATACCAGTGTCAGGAGATGGCTATACCAGTGTGTCAGCAGACAGCTATGATACCAGCGTGTCAGGAGACGGCTATGATATCAGTGTCAGGAGATGTCTATGATACCAGTGTGTCAGAAGATGACTATGATACCAGTGTTTAAGGAGACGGCTATGATACCAGTGTGTCAGGAGATGGCTATGATACCAGTGTGTCAGGAGACGGCTATGATACCAGTGTGTCAGGCGACACCTATGATACCAGTGTGTCAGGAGACAGCTATGCTACCAGTGTGTCAGGCGATGGCTATGATACCAGTGTGTCAGGAGATGGCTATGGTACCAGTGTGTCAGGAGATGGCTATGATACCAGGGTGTCAGGAGATGGCTATGATACCAGTGTATCAGGGATGGCTATGATACCAGTGTGTCAGGAGACGGCTATGATACCAGTGTGTCAGGAGACAGCTATGATACCAGTGTCAGGCGATGGCTATGATACCAGTGTGTCAGGAGACGGCTATGATATCAGTGTCAGGAGACGGCTATGATACCAGTGTGTCAGGAGATGACTATGATACCAGTGTGTCAGGAGACAGCTATGATACCTGTGTGACAGAAGACAGCTATAATACTAGTGTGTCAGGCGATGGCTATGACACCAGTCTGTCAGGAGACGACTATGATACCAGTGTGTCAGGAGATGACTATGACACCAGTGTGTCAGGAGACAGCTATGATACCAGTGTGTCAGGTGACGGCTATGATACCAGTGTGTCAGGAGACGGCTATGATACCAGTGTGTCAGGAGACGTCTATGATACCTGTGTATCAGGAGACGGCTATGATACCAGTGTGTCAGGAGACGGATATGATACCAGGGTGTCAGGAGATGGCTATGATACCAGTGTGTCAAGAGATGGCTATGATACCAGTGTGTCAGGAGACGGCTATGATACCAGTGTATCAGGAGACGGCTATGATACCAGTGTGTCAGGAGACGGCTATGATACCAGTGTGTCATGAGATGGCTATGATACCAGTGTGTCAGGAGACGGCTATGATACCAGTGTGTCAGGAGACGGATATGATACCAGGGTGTCAGGAGATGGCTATGATACCAGTGTGTCAGGAGATGGCTATGATACCAGTGTGTCAAGAGACGGCTATAATACCAGTGTGTCAGGAGATGGCTATGATACCAGTGTGTCAGGAGATGGCTATGATACCAGTGTGTCAAGAGACGGCTATGATACCAGTGTGTCAGGAGACGGCTATGATACCAGTGTGTCAGGAGACGGCTATGATACCAGTGTGTCAGGAGATGGCTATGATACCAGTGTGTCAGGAGACAGCTATGATACCAGTGTGTCAGGCGACGGCTATGACGCCAGTCTGTCAGGAGATGACTATGATACCAGTGTGTCAGGAGACGACTATGACACCAGTGTGTCAGGAGACGTCTATGATACCTGTGTATCAGGATACGGCTATGATACCAGTGTGTCAGGAGACGGATATGATACCAGGGTGTCAAGAGATGGCTATGATACCAGTGTGTCAGGAGATGGCTATGATACCAGTGTGTCAAGAGACGGCTATGATACCAGTGTGTCAGGAGATGGCTATGACACCAGTGTGTCAGGAGATGGCTATGATACCAATGTGTCAGGAGACGGCTATGATACCAGTGTGTCAGGAGACGGCTATGATATCAGTGTGTCAGAAGAGGGCTATGATACCAGTGTGTCAGGAGACGTCTATGATACCTGTGTATCAGGATACGGCTATGATACCAGTGTGTCAGGAGACGGATATGATACAAGGGTGTCAGGAGATGGCTATGATACCAGTGTGTCAGGAGATGGCTATGATACCAGTGTGTCAAGAGACGGCTATGATACCAGTGTGTCAGGAGACGGCTATGATACCAGTGTGTCAGGAGACGGCTATGATACCAGTGTGTCAGGAGACGGATATGATACCAGGGTGTCAGGAGATGGCTATGATACCAGTGTGTTAGGAGACGGCTATGATACCAGTGTGTCAGGAGACGGCTATGATACCAGGGTGTCAGGAGATGGCTATGATACAGTGTGTCAGGAGACGGCTATGATACCAGTGTGTCAGGAGACGGATATGATACCAGGGTGTCAGGAGATGGCTATGATACCAGTGTGTCAGGAGATGGCTATGATACCAGTGTGTCAAGAGACGGCTATGATACCAGTGTGTCAGGAGATGGCTATGACACCAGTGTGTCAGGAGATGGCTATGATACCAGTGTGTCAGGAGACGGCTATTATACCAGTGTGTCAGGAGACGGCTATGATACCAGTGTGTCAGGAGACGGCTATGATATCAGTGTGTCAGGAGACGGCTATGATACCAGTGTGTCAGGATACGGCTATGATACCAGTGTGTCAGGAGACGGCTATGATATCAGTGTGTCAGGAGACGGCTATGATACCTGTGTATCAGGATACGGCTATGATACCAGTGTGTCAGGAGACGGATATGATACCAGGGTGTCAGGAGATGGCTATGATACCAGTGTGTCAGGAGACGGCTATGATACCTGTGTATCAGGATACGGCTATGATACTAGTGTGTGTACCTGGTCACTAGGCGGCACCTCACACCGTGGGCAATGTGACTGTGTACCTGGTCACTAGGTGGCACCTCACACCGTGGGCAATGTGACTGTGTACCTGGTCACTAGGTGGCACCTCACACCGTGGGCAATGTGGCTGTGTACCTGGTCATTAGGCGGCACCTCACACCGTGGGCAATGTGTCTGTGTACCTGGTCACTAGGTGGCACCTCACACCTTGGGCAATGTGTCTGTGTACCTGGTCACTAGGCGGCACCTCACACCGTGGGCAATGTGGCGGTGTACCTGGTCACTAGGTGGCACCTCACACCGTGGGCAATGTGGCTGTGTACCTGGTCACTAGGCGGCACCTCACACCATGGGCAATGTGGCTGTGTACCTGGTCACTAGGTGGCACCTCACACCGTGGGCAATGTGGCTGTGTACCTGGTCACTAGGTGGCACCTCACACCGTGGGTAATGTGACTGTGTACCTGGTCACTAGGTGGCACCTCCACACCTTGGGCAATATGGCTGTGTACCTGGTCACTAGGTGGCACCTCCACACCTTGGGCAATGTGGCTGTGTACCTGGTCACTAGGTGGCACCTGCGTCTGCTGCAAGAGGTACCTGGTCACTGGGTGCCACCTCCACACCTTGGGCAATATGACTGTGTACCTGGTCACTAGGTGGCACCTCCATCTGCTGCAAGAGGTACCTGGTCACTAGGTGCCACCTCCACACCTTGGGCAATATGGCTGTGTACCTGGTCACTGGGTGCCACCTCTACACCTTGGGCAATATGGCTGTGTACCTGGTCACTAGGTGGCACCTCACACCTTGGGTAATGTGACTGTGTACCTGGTCACTAGGTGGCACCTCCATCTGCTGCAAGAGGTACCTGGTCACTGGGTGCCACCTCCACACCTTGGGCAATATGGCTGTGTACCTGGTCACTGGGTGGCACCTCCACACCTTGGGCAATGTGGCTGTGTACCTGGTCACTGGGTGGCACCTCCACACCTTGGGCAATGTGGCTGTGTACCTGGTCACTAGGTGGCACCTCCACACCTTGGGCAATATGGCTGTGTACCTGGTCACTAGGTGGCACCTCCACACCTTTGGCAATGTGGCTGTGTACCTGGTCACTGGGTGGCACCTCCAAACCTTGGGCAATGTGGCTGTGTACCTGGTCACTGGGTGGCACCTCCACACCTTGGGCAATGTGGCTGTGTACCTGGTCACTAGGTGGCACCTCCACACCTTGGGCAATATGGCTGTGTACCTGGTCACTAGGTGGCACCTCACACCGTGGGCAATGTGGCTGTGTACCTGGTCACTAGGTGGCACCTCCACACTTTGGGCAATATGGCTGTGTACCTGGTCACTAGGTGGCACCTCCACACTTTGGGCAATATGGCTGTGTACCTGGTCACTAGGTGGCACCTCCACACCTTGGGCAATATGGCTGTATACCTGGTCACTAGGTGGCACCTCACACCGTGGGCAATGTGGCTGTGTACCTGGTCACTAGGTGGCACCTCACACCGTGGGCAATGTGGCTGTGTACCTGGTCACTAGGTGGCACCTCACACCGTGGACAATGTGGCTGTGTACCTGGTCACTAGGTGGCACCTCACACCGTGGGCAATGTGGCTGTGTACCTGGTCACTAGGTGGCACCTCACACCGTGGACAATGTGGCTGTGTACCTGGTCACTAGGTGGCACCTCACACCGTGGGCAATGTGGCTGTGTACCTGGTCACTAGGTGGCACCTCACACCGTGGGTAATGTGGCTGTGTACCTGGTCACTAGGTGGCACCTCACACCTTGGGCAATGTGACTGTGTACCTGGTCACTAGGTGGCACCTCACACCGTGGGCAATGTGACTGTGTACCTGGTCACTAGGCGGCACCTCACACCGTGGGCAATGTGGCTGTGTACCTGGTCACTAGGTGGCACCTCACACCGTGGGCAATGTGGCTGTGTACCTGGTCACTAGGCGGCACCTCACACCGTGGGCAATGTGGCTGTGTACCTGGTCACTAGGTGGCACCTCACACCGTGGGCAATGTGGCTGTGTACCTGGTCACTAGGCGGCACCTCACACCGTGGGCAATGTGGCTGTGTACCTGGTCACTAGGTGGCACCTCACACCGTGGGCAATGTGACTGTGTACCTGGTCACTAGGTGGCACCTCCACACCTTGGGCAATGTGGCTGTGTACCTGGTCACTAGGTGGCACCTCCACACCGTGGTCAATGTGACTGTGTACCTGGTCACTAGGTGGCACCTCCACACCTTGGGCAATGTGACTGTGTACCTGGTCACTAGGTGGCACCTCACACCGTGGGCAATGTGGCTGTGGGGGTCAATGGGTTAACCCAGATTTCAAGAAAGAATCCAGTTTTCTTCTCATCCTAAACATAATTCATTCGTTTCACTGTTTAGAAAGTGTATTTATTGGGTACAAAAAGAAAGAATCCAGTTTTCTTCTCACCCTAAAAATAATTCATTCATTTCACTGTTTACAAAGTGTATTTATTGGGTACAAAAAGAAAGAATCCAGTTTTCTTCTCATCCTAAACATAATTCATTCATTTCACTGTTTACAAAGTGTATTTATTGGGTACAAAAAGAAAGAATCCAGTTTTCTTCTCGTCCTAAAAATAATTCATTCATTTCACTGTTTACAAAGTGTATTTATTGGGTACAAAAAGAAAGAATCCAGTTTTCTTCTCGTCCTAAAAATAATTCATTCATTTCACTGTTTACAAAGTGTATTTATTGGGTACAAAAAGAAAGAATCCAGTTTTCTTCTCGTCCTAAAAATAATTAATTCATTTCACTGTTTACAAAGTGTATTTATTGGGTACAAAAAGAAAGAATCCAGTTTTCTTCTCACCCTAAAAATAATTCATTCATTTTACTGTTTACAAAGTGTATTTATTGGGTACAAAAAGAAAGAATCCAGTTTTCGTCTCACCCTAAAAATAATTCATTCATTTCACTGTTTACAAAGTGTATTTATTGGGTACAAAAAGAAAAATCCAGTTTTCTTCTCACCCTAAAAATAATTCATTCATTTCACTGTTTACAAAGTGTATTTATTGGGTACAAAAAGAAAGAATCCAGTTTTCTTCTCACCCTAAAAATAATTCATTCATTTCACTGTTTACAAAGTGTATTTATTGGGTACAAAAAGAAAGAATCCAGTTTTCTTCTCACCCTAAAAATAATTCATTCATGTCACTGTTTACAAAGTGTATTTATTGGGTACAAAAGGAAAGAATCCAGTTTTCTTCTCACCCTAAAAATAATTCATTAATTTCACTGTTTACAAAGTGTATTTATTGGGTACAAAAAGAAAGAATCCAGTTTTCTTCTCATCCTAAAAATAATTCATTCATTTCACTGTTTACAAAGTGTATTTATTGGGTTTGATTTCTTTTCAACAGATGGACAGCACCATGACTCTGCTGGCAAAGACACAAGCAACACTGCCGGTGACGATGCAGAAAATGCGGCCAAGTTAGCACCCAGTGGAATCTGTAAAATGGACTGTGACATACATGGTGTTAAACTAGAGTGGGACTCGGTGCCCAGTGTTTACATTGACACAGACTGTGACATTAAGCATGATGTCAAACTGGAGCCGAGCTCATCCCAGTGCACAAAGGCCATCGGGCTGACGTCAGCCATCATTGGCCTGCGAGCGGCTGAGCGGGGGCCAATGGCAGCCGACACCGTCCAGCTAGCCGTTTGCTCATTGGAATCCGTCCAGGATGACATGGACTGTGACGTAGATGATGAGTTAGAGTCAAACTCAGTGAGGAGTGTTTACAGTGATGTGGAATGTGGGCATGTTGGCGACATTGATAATGGGACTGCGTCGCCTGCTGAGTTAGAGTCAAACTCAGTCAGGATCGAGTGTTTACAGTGATGTGGAATGTGGGCATGTTGGTGACATTGATAATGGGACTGCGTCGCCTGCTGAGTTAGAGTCAAACTCAGTCAGGAGTGTTTACAGTGATGTGGAATGTGGGCATGTTGGCGACATTGATAATGGGACTGCGTCGCCTGCTGGGATGGAATCCGACTCACAGGAGTGTGCAAGCCTCATCCAGCAACAACCTTGTACCACCCCACAATATACCGGGTTGAAAAGGTCAGATCTGCGTAAGCCGGGGAAAATGCTTTGTGAACTGTGCGGTGTATGTTTTCACTCAGCCAGACAACTCAAGCAACACATGTCGACTCACTCAGGGCGAAAGCCTGGCGCTGCTACGAGTGGCAGGAAAAGTAGGGAGTGTTGGAAACCCCGGCAGAGTATGCAGACATTTGTACTGTTGCGTAATGAATGTTTTGGACCAGCAACTAGCAACGTGTGTCTTCTACTACAGACCAGAAGACTCATACTGGAGGACAGTGTTCCAAAGCCGAGCAGAGAATGCAGCCATTTGTTCTTTTGTGTGATATACGTTTTCAGTCGCCCTGTCAGTTGATGCGAGGTTTGTCCACTCACACAGGGCAGACGCCTGACTCGTGTACCACAGAGCAGACGTCGACTACTCCTGTCAGTAACTGTATGGATGAGAAAACGGCACGACAGAACACATCATTTGACGTTGTGGAGAACATAGCTTTAGATACTGTGGGCCAACAAACAGTTTGGCGGAACACATCATTTGACATTGGGGACGAACAAATACCAGCAAGCAACACAGCATTGGGCATTGTGGAGGAACAAACAGCAGAGCATAAGACATGTGACACTGTGGACCTACAAGCACTGGGGCGGGAGACAGTGCTGGACACTGCAGACAAAGAGCAAGCCGGGCAGAACATAAGACCTGTTGACAGCATGGACAAACAAACAACAGACAAGCATACAGCAGCGCAGAGCAGAATGGCAATAGACAGCGCTGACAGACAGCAGCGCAAGGCAGAATGGCTGTAGACAGCACTGACAAACAGACAGCAGCGCAAGGCAGAATGGCTGTAGACAGCACTGACAAACAGACAGCAGCGCAAGGCAGAATGGCTGTAGACAGCACTGACAAACAGACAGCAGCGCAAGGCAGAATGGCTGTAGACAGCACTGACAAACAGACAGCAGCGCAAGGCAGAATGGCTGTAGACAGCACTGACAAACGGACAGAAGGGCAGGACACGATCCCTGTAAGCGCTAGTCTTCAAGCCGATGTCGACCGCAGGGGGCCCGTTCATGGCTGTTCGCAGGCCCAGTGCAGCCAAATTCTGCCCAAGGGTTCTGTTGACGAGCAAAGAGCGAGTGAAGAGACAAGCGCAAGACCACTGGTGTGTGAGTTCTGCAGAGAATCCTTTCAACTGTCTGAGCTCTTGTCTTCACATGTGTGCAAAAAACGGTTCAAGTGCACCCACTGTGCTGCTAGATTTGGCAGTCTCAAACTCCTGCAAGAACATGCATCTTCCCACAGAGACAAAGAGCGTGAGTGTGCCGATTGTGATCGCAGGTTCACAAGAACGTCTCACTGGAAAAAGCACATATGCAAGAAATCTCACTGGTGCCCGGGCTGTGATGTCAAGTTTGACAACGCCTACTGCTTGGAACGGCACATGGGCAGACAGATGCCTTGCAAGTCCTATGTCTGTGCTGACTCTTGTGGAGAGTCTTTCAAGCTGGCTTGTGAGCTGAGAACTGAAGCACATGAATCTCTTGGCTTGACTTCGCGAACGAAGATTTTATAGGAGTTTCCCACGACGTCTGCAGGCTTGTTCGTGGCTGCGGAGGCCAATCCGGGACAGGCAGGTTCGACCGCAGTGGCTGCAGGGGAAGGTATGGCCAGGGTTCTGAGTTGCGGCATCTCGGGTTTTTCTTCTGAGCCGCTTGTCCTTAAGGCTAGCTCTGCGAGAGTCCTCGAAGGAGACAGCTGCCTTGTAAATGGTGGAGCGCCAGGTGTCACGGTCCACAGCAAGCGAAGACCACTGGTGGTGGTCGATTTGGCAGGCACTAAGTGACTTCTTGAGACAGTCTTTGTATCTCTTCTTTGGTGCCCCTCTGTCTCGGTGTCCAGTAGCAAGCTCGCCAAACAGGGTGATCTTTGGTAGGCGATGATCCTCCATCCTGGAGACATGCCCCGCCCAGCGGAGCTGTGTCCGCAGCAGCAACGCCTCGATGCTCACAGTTTCAGCCTGTTCAAGGACCTCGACGTTGGTGACATAGTCACTCCAGTGAATGCCCAGGATGGTACGCAGGCAGCGCTGGTGGAAGCGTTCGAGGAGTCGTAGTTGGCTGCGGTAGAGGGCCCAGGACTCGGAACCATACAGCAGGGTGGTGAGGACCACAGCTCTGTACACGCTGATCTTGGTGCCTGTTTTCAGCTGTTGATTGTGCCACACCCGCTTGAAAAGTCGCCCGAAAGCGCTGTTCGCTTTTGCCAGCCTGCTGTCAAGCTCCTTGTCCAGCTTGGCATCCGACGTGATAATGCAGCCAAGGTAAGTAAACTGGTGCACTGACTTTAGTTCAGACTCGCCGATGGTGATGTGAGGGGGGCGATACACTGTCTTGGGTGCCGGCTGATGGAGGACCTCTGTCTTTTTCAGACTGACCTCAAGTCCAAAGAGCTGGGCAGCGTCTGCGAAGCAGGACGTGATGCGCTGCAGGGCTCTCTCTGTGTGTGCAACGAGGGCAGCGTCATCAGCAAAAAGCAGCTCACGAATCAGTTGGTCTAGGGTTTTCGTGTGGGCCTGCAGTCGTTTTAGGTTGAACAGGCTGCCATCTAGACGATACCTGATGTACACTGCATCGTCATCATCGAGGTCCACTGTGGCCTGCTTCAACATCATGCTAAAAAAGATGGTGAAGAGGGTCGGTGCCAGCACGCAGCCCTGCTTTACGCCGTTGAGAATAGGGAATAGGGCAGTGGGCAGATGTTCACATCTGCACGGGACATAGACGACCCCGCTCTCCACGAGTCCCCTGCTGCCTTGCAGGCCTGACCGCTTGGCTGCGAAAAGGCTAAGGGAGGAAACCCCTGACATCAAAGCCCCCGTGTCTCCGGGGAAGGCTTTTGAGCCAGAGACTAGGACAAGGACAGTCTGATATAAAACCTACGACCCGAGGACCTCGATGCCATCGTCCCAGCTTGCTAGGCCATGGCAGACGAACCAAGGGTTTAAAGAGTGGGGCCAGTACTGCGCACACTGCACTCCACCAAAAAGCTCCACCGCGCAGGCTTTAGGAAACGTCCACGGACCATGACACTGACCATTCCAAGTCCTGTAGCGACGGGCGAGGGGCGAAACGGCAGGTGAAAGATGTCACTGGAAGCCGCAGTCTCAAACCTGCATGCAGGCGGTTCAGGATATTGGTCGCCTGATGTTGAGCACATGAATAGTGTGCACAGAAAGAGCCGGTATAAATCTGTAATCATATTCAAATGTGGTGTTTGCAGTGCCAGTTTTAATCGTGCGGGTAACCTACAGAACCACATGCAGAAACACTTTGGCAAAAAGGAATTCAAGTGCTCGCAGTGTGGTTCAGCTTTCAAATGTCGTTACTATTTGAAAGACCACATGAGGAGACACACAGGCAAAAAACCTTATCTGTGTACACTGTGCGGTGCTTCTTTTCTTTGGCCAAATTTGTTAAAGTTGCACATGGCCAGGAAGCACACTGGCGAAAGAAGATATGTGTGTGAACACTGTGGAGAAGGCTTTTGTACAGGTAAAGCGTTGACAACTCACGTGTTCACCCACACAGGCATAAAGCCTTTTAAATGTAAGCTGTGTGATGCTACTTTCCGCAACAGATCTGGTGGCATGAGAGCTCACATGATGATGCACTCTGGAAAATGTGATGTATGTGGTGCCACTTTCCCAACGAGCAATGAATTGAAAGCACACAAGCGTGTCCACAGAGTGGGCGTCCACACAGTGCGCAAGCAGTTCCAGTGCCCAGATCGTGGCGTTTATCCATCGAAGCCATCTCTGAGTGTGCACATGACGATTCACAGCGCCAACAAACCATACAAATGTCAGCAGTGCAGTGCGTCTTTTCGAATTGATTTGATGTTGAAAAAACATATGCTGATCCACTCAGGGTTGAAGCCGTTCAAATGTACGGAGTGTGGGGCTGACTTCACCCAGGCCAACCACTTGACGAAACACAAGAGTGTTCACACAGACGCACACCCACACAAGTGCTGCCACTGTACAGCCTCCTTCAAACGTGCCATAAACCTGAAACAGCACATGGCCATTCACACAGGCCAGAAACCACACAAGTGTGCTGAATGCGGTGCTAGCTTCACCCAGGCCAGCAGCTTGGCGTCCCACATGGTTCTCCACTCGGCCAAGATGCCCTACGAATGCGAACGCTGTGACGCTCGTTTCAAGTGGCCTGTCAACCTCAAAGCACACATGAAAAGTCACACAGACCAGTAGTACGTACAGGACTGTCGACCTCAAAGCGCACATGAAAAGTCACACAGACCAGTAGTACGTACAGGACTGTCGACCTCAAAGCGCACATGAAAAGTCACACAGACCAGTAGTATGTGAAGTCGCACAGACCAGTAGTATGTGAAGTTGCACAGACCAGTAGTATGTGAAGTCGCACAGACCAGTAGTATGTGAAGTCACACAGACCAGTAGTATGTGAAGTCACACAGACCAGTAGTATGGGTTTTCCCCTCTATTCTGGGGACCCCCACCCGGGTCTGCCATGGGGGACTTGGGTGGGGTTAACTACTTTTTAGTTCCCAGCCTGGTCAGCCCTACAGGGTGGGTTTTTCCCTCTATTCTGGGGCATGTGTTTCTGTCTACCTTGGTCCATTCACCTGTATTTTCCTTTTTTAAACTCTCCCTACTGTCTGCGCTGCCTGTAGCTCTTGATATTGGATGTGTGTTGCTAAATGGTCTTAGCTTTATTTAGGCCCCATGTCGTAGGTTTATTTAACGTATTGGACTGGCTGGCGGAATACATTCAATATTCTGTTTATTTTTTTTCACAAGCAGTGCAGGCACGTCATGAGAAAGCCTTGTTGCTGTCGGGACATTAAGCAATGTACAATCAATCTATCCTGTACTACCAGTCGATGAAGATTATTTGAAATCGTACTAACTCCAGTGTCAGAGATCTCCATATGTCACAGGATAATGGCAACAAATAGTGTGAGCGAGAGGCAGAATATCCTGTTGCTGGGTAGGGCCGGTGAGCGTTTCAAGTAGCGGGAACAGTGATTTCTGTGGATGATTGCCCCTTAACCACTTCACTCCCACAGTGTGTACATTGTGCGTCTTTGTGTCAGTTCAACGTGAAAGAGCTGCAGCTGTCCTATCAACACTGGATACCAAGTGTTACTGTGTGTACATTGTGCGTCTTTGTGTCAGTTCAACGTGAAAGAGCTGCAGCTGTCCTATCAACACTGGATACCAAGTGTTACTGTGTGTGTACCGGTGCGTCTTTGTGTCAGTTCAACGTGAAAGAGCTGCAGCTGTCCTATCAACACTGGATACCAAGTGTTACTGTGTGTACATTGTGCGTCTTTGTGTCAAGTATTCAACGTGAAAGAGCTGCAGCTGCCCTATCAACACTGGATACAGAGTGGTTTTAGCAAGACGCGTAGATCCTCATCAGCTGTGTCACGACACAGGTTTTTTTCCCCCCTATTTTTGTAGGGGATGTAAATTTAGAGGGGTGACAGATTTGCTAGTCACCAGGTAGCGATAGCATAGGCGTCTAGTATTTGGCCTCTACACATATCATCACAAGCGTCCCAGTAGCCCTCTTGTTGACAGAAATTTCTTAATAGGGACGGCACGCGCATCACAAGCGTCCCAGTAGCCCTCTTGTTGACAGAAATTTCTTAATAGGGACGGCACGCGCCGCCTCCCATCTGGTTTCACTGAATGCCGGGCCGGAGAGGGGTGGGTTGGGGGTTGGTACGGGTCAACACTGACCTATACTGAAACACAACCAGAGCAGTGGCAAATGCACTGACCCAGATCTTTAGTTCACGGCTGCAAAGTCTGGTCACTACTGACTCTGAGACATTCCTCTCCAAAAATTCCAAACTCAGCCTTTCCACGTCGGTAATGGGGTTCCATTGCTAACGACGCAGTCGGACATCTTTGTTTTTAACTCTCGTCAAATGCTCGTTTTCTTTTTATAACGTTTCTTGTGGGTTTTTTATCTATCGCCTATTTCATTCAAAATGTGATTTTGCAAAATAAACAAAAAGTGATAAAATTTCATTTAAAAATGGACAGCAATTAATGAAATAGTTTTTGTTTTGAGTGTATTTTGGGCTGATGCGGCTTAGTTTCCGAGGGCACTGACACTGACGGGTGTTTTGCTGCTGTGCGTGCGTACGGAAGAACTGTGTATGCCGCACGTGATTGTAGTCTGCGCGATCGGGTGGTCCCCGCTTCACGTGATTTTTTGTCATGTGATAGACTGAGCGCATTTTTGCTAAAAGTACGATAACACAATTGTTAGTGAGTCAACTTCAAGCAGTCAAAAAAGTAACTAGTCTTCGAGGGGGGATTTTGCGGGCGTGGTTAGCCATTTGCTGCGGTTCTCAAGTGGGGCGTCGTCCTCCTGTGACAGTCCCACAATACGGCTCTGGTTGGTCTGGAGTTGGTGTCCTGTACGAAGAGTCTGAAGAGGAAGAAACTGCAATGACTGAACCCCTGGCTTGTTGTCTTGGTTTGTCTGCGTCCCAGCCGGGGCAGCTCCACAAATAGCGGTGAATACACGCAACAATTCCTTAGTGGCCATTTGCTTGTTCTGTTATTATTTTTGGTTAATGTGTATTGGGGGGCAAGTGTAAGAATAAAATGCCATCTGTTGCATTTTGTGATATCTAGTGTCGGATTAGTTATTGGGATTTAACGCCGAGCAGGCGACTAAGGCCATCTCACTATTTAGCGTCGGAGTGTAAATTTGGAAGGGAGTCATATGGTGACGTGTAAAATGCTTTTGGGTCGAGTGTGAATTTATTGTTGTGGGGAAGAGGTGAAGGGACGTAGGGGACGGCAGTTAAAGTTATGGGAAGGGTGATGTGATTGCCTTTTTGTTAGTTATTCATATGCGTATTTTGCACCCGTGTTGCACCAAAGCCAGTTCCAAATCCAACAGTCATATTGTTGTTGTGGGGGAGAGGTGAAGGGACGTAAAAGACGGCAGTTAAAGTTATGGGAAGAGTGATGTGATTACCTTGTTGTTAGTTATTCATATGCGTATTTTGTACCTGTGTTGTAGTGTATCCAAACCCAGTTCCAAATCCAACAGTCATATTGTTGTTGTGGGGAAGAGGTGAAGGGACGTAAAAGACGGCAGTTTATGGGAAGGGTGATGTGATTGCCTTGTTGTTAGTTATTCATATGCGTATTTTACATCTGTGTTGTAGTGTATCTAAACCCAGTTCCAAAGCCAACAGTCTAAACGTCGAGTCTTAAAGCTTAACCAGCTAAGTCCGCCGCCGCGCTGTGCGGAAGGCCTTCGTTGTGAGTTGAGGCTGGCTGTGTCTTTCCACTTGCGAGTCTTCGACGCCGGACCTGGGCACTGTCGAGAGCATCGCGGCGCGCCCCGTGTTTAGCCAGATCGGGTCACCCCATTTAGTTATTTCTAAAGTGTCTAACATATCTTGTTTATTTGTAAACTGGTAGAGGACGTTGTGTTAATTTCATCTCCTCGTAGTGACAGTGTTGCGAGGAGAGCTTTGTGGCAGTGTCAGTGATATTCTGAAATATTGTTTAAATGTAGCCTTGTGTTACGGAAGACCTTGTCACGGAAGCAAGAGCGTAGAGCTGAGCTCGACGGTTGTGCTTCCGTCGAGAAGGTCTAGTGACTTTTGAACTATTAAGTTTGCTTAACTTTCGGTTGTGTTGTATTGAGGATGTTGGTTCCATTATATAGTCGACTTTGTGGTCCAAATAATGTTATTTAAAGGCAGTCTTGTGCTGTGAAAAACTTTATCGCGGAGGCAAGAGCGTTAAGCTGAGCTGAGCTCGACGGTTGTGCCCGTCCGGAGAAAAGGTCCGGTGAACGGTATTAAGGTTGTTCCACTTTTGCTTGTGCGTCAGTAAGCATATTCGCTTCATTATATTTGATATTGTGCTATTTGAAATACCGTTACGTTAGGAGCCACGTGCTGTGAGGGACGCTTCACGGAAGCAAAGGCGTAGGTCTATTGGCGTTAGCGCGTGATGCTTGTGCTTCCGTCGGGGTCCAGTGGCTAGTGAATTAAGCTTTTCAGTCTCAGTTTCGTTTGTATTATTAAGGATATTTGTTTTAGTATATATTTATTTGTTATCTTGTATTAGGTATAATGGTTATCCGGGTCGGGGAGTTTGGACGTGTGTGCGCGTGAACTGTGATGCACGAGTGTGTGGTTAGCGGATTGAGTGAGAATAGTTGGATTGCTGTTAGGGTTATATATAATAAATGTCATCGTCATTGTTCCTCTGGTGTTTGTGTTAGGTTTGTGTTAGTGTGGGTCGGGTGTGTCTCGAGTGGTAGCATTCATAGCTCACGCCTTGGAAGCAGGGGTGGTGACAAAGCCCCCCCCCCCCCACCCCCCTCCAGTCAGGATGTAGACCTCTTGTGCTAGTGGGTGTCCAGTTTTTCTCAGCACTCAGGGGCTTAAAGCTGAGGTGCAATGAGAAAAACCTGCCCAGCGCGTGTTTTAAAAAGACTACAGGACCCAGCTTGGGCCCTGCCCCTAAGTGGGTCAAATCGGTTCATAACTCTGTTGACGGAGTTGGCAACTGCGTATCCCGACCCGAGCTTGCAAAACTCTCGGAAAACGACAGACCACTTCCTGTTGCACGGAAATCATCGCGATTAGCAGATCGGACAACAGCAGACGATTCTGTGACACTTTGAAACTGACCGACAGCACGCGCTGGGGACTATGATGGCAGAATTTACGGCCGCTGTACATGCTGTAAGTATGACTCTTGACACTTTGTAGTTGTGAACGAATTTTTTCAACACGTACCTCCAGTCCAATATAGGCTAATATAAATAAATAAAGAAGCATTGTGATGTACAACCAACACAGTAAATTGGATGAGAGAGAGAGAGAGAGAGAGAGAGAGAGAGAGAGAGAGAGAGAGAGAGAGAGAGAGAGAGAGAGAGAGAGAGAGAATCGACTGTTTACATAGATGCCAAAAGATACAAGGTCGCCATGGGTCAAGCTGATTTTTAGTAGCTGCCCTTCGTATGGAGAAAAAAATTTGCTGTAGGCCACTCCAGATGAAAAGATATATAACAACAAACACAAAACGACAAATAACCCCTCCTTTCTCACCCTTCCGATATCAAATAAAGCTTCAGGCTGTGCTGTGTAACTTACGGATAGCTCGGCCTGGAGTGGGTTGCATGTAGCGTGCTTAAATATAGTGTGTTAAGCTCGCTGACTTAAGGTCTTTCTTGCTTAGTAAAGCTCTTGCTTAGTGCGCGAGTGTTTTCTGTTGCATGGAGCGACTTAGCGATGTGCGTAGCTCCGAACGAGTTCTTAGCGAGCGGGGATAGGTTATTTATAGCTTATGGTGGGGTTCTCCCCTACGTCATCATAGATTGTAGAAATCGGCCAATAAAAACGCACGGTTTTCGCTCAAAACGCCGGTGAAATGGCGGCGATGGAAAACAAGAAGTCAAGAGAGAAAGAATGGCAAATTTTTCGTGCAGGCAACCCTGCTTGTCAGTCTAATGTAGACGTACATTAGTTAAGGAGTACCGTGTAGACTCCCATAGTATGAGGATCTATGTCTCAAGTCTAATGTAGATGTACATTAGTTAAGGACTACCGTGTAGTAGGCTCCCATAGTATGAGGATCTATGTCTCAAGTCTAATGTAGATGTACATTAGTTAAGGACTACCGTGTAGTAGGCTCCCATAGTATGAGGATCTATGTTTCTCTGACAACGGCTGGTGTTGGGTTATACCCATCGGTGTGCAGGGTCAGTTGAATCAGTTATGCAGACTCCTCACCGATAATTCCCAGATGTCCGTGAGACGAGGCTGGGTCTCCGCGTTCCCACGTACATTTCGTGTTCCTCCTTCTCTATCCTAGATGGAAGGCTGTTTCTGCCACAAGGTTTAAGAGAGTGAATTCACATTTCCGTTCTCGCGTTAACACGGCAGCTAAGAACTCTTCCTCAGCTAAGCACGCCGCTACGCACGGGGGGGACCGTCCTTAGAATTAAGCACGCCACTAAGCTCGCTCCAGCAGATAAGCACGCTCATGCAACGCACATTTTCAGCTAAGCTTGTGAACTTAGCGCTAAGCAAGAAATTTGCGCGCTAAGCAAGCATATGCAACCCACCCCTGGTCCATATCCAGTGTGCGTCCAGGCAAGACACAAATGGCCTGCTCTGTCCGTCGGGTGGTCGAGTGTCGTCTGCTACTGTTGATATCAGTAAAAATATCGCTGGTTTAGATCAGTGATCGCGGTGCCCACTCGCTGCATACAGGAAGTGGCCTGTCTTTTTCACGGGAGTTTTGCCAGCACGACAAACGCAGTTGAAAACTCGGTCAACTGAGTTGCAAACCGGTTTGCCGAAGTTAGCCGAACGTTCACGACGACAGGGCCCTCGCTGGGTCCTGCAAAGTTTTTTTTAAAACACGTGCGGGGCGGAGTTTTTTGACTGTTTCTCAGCTTTAAGGATACATCACAAGGTCACAGGTCGCCAAAAGCTTTTATTGGGATTCAAACATACCCACTTGGATAATGACTGTTCTACTGTCTCACCAAATGTTTTCTTTTACCCGTAAAACATGAACCGAGATTCTTTGTTATCAAATGAATTTTTAAAAAAGTACAAACATGATGTTCGTCCACTGGCAATAATGTGCTGAAAAGCGACAATGTGCACATGCAAACACACCCCAACACCCCTCCGCACACCCCAACCCTGCTCCGCACACGCATGCCAACGCACAAATCATCTGGATAAAAACAACAAAGACTGCATGACTTTTGAATTCAGTACTTCTTGTTTTGCACATTAAAATAGATACAAAATGAATGTGTAAATTGCTGAGCAACCATCACGGAGCCATTTGATTATTGTTTTGTGAGCTCGATCCAGTGCCTACCACTTTGTTGTACAACTGTTTGGATAGTTTACTGCCGTATGTTACTCACATTGTCAATGCTTCGCTTGCATCTGGTGTTTTCCCTTCAATGTATAAAAGTGCTGTTGTGAAACCCCTACTGAAAAAAACCCTCATTAGATCACAACGACCTTAAGAATTATAGACCTGTCTCAAACCTACCGTTTCTGTCAAAGGTGATCGAAAAGATTGTGCTTTCACAACTTTTGGATCACCTGGCCTTGAACAATCTTATGGATCCATTTCAGTCAGCCTACAGATGTTGTCACAGTACTGAAACAGCACTTCTCAGAATCATGAATGACTTGTTACTTGCTCTGGATGATGGTAAGGTGTCAGTGCTCGCTTTACTTGATCTTTCTAGCGCGTTCGACACAATCGACCACACTACCCTGATTAATCGTCTCCAGCTTGTTTTCGGCATTGATGGCACTGCCCTGTCTTGGTTCCACTCTTACATTACTGAGCGATCACAGACTGTGTCTGTCGATGGGCATGTCTCTGCACCTGCCAGCCTCCGTTTTGGGGTCCCACAAGGCTCAGTATTAGGCCCAGTGCTTTTCCTACTGTATGTACAGCCTTTGTCCAGCATTATTGCTGGACACTGTTTCACATCACGCATACAGTGATACACAGCTTTATAAGTTAGGTAGTGTGAGTCAGGTCAACGAAATCATCCAGAGCGTGTCACTTTGCATTCTTGATGTGAGGCTGGGATGTCAGAAAACAAGCTCAAACTAAATGAAGGAAAAACGGAAGCCATGCTCATTGCATCACCCAGAATGTCTTCTTCTACCGCTTTGCCTCAGCATATCATGATTGAGAACACGACCGTCAGCTTCTCTCAGTCAGTGAAGAACCTGGGTGTTGCAATTGAGCAGGACTTGTCAATGGATAAACAGGTGATAAACATTTGCAGGGCAGCCTATTTGGAGATGCGTCGTATTAGCTCTATTAGACAGTTCCTTACCTCAGAGGCTACAAAAACTCTGGTTTGTTCATTTGTTCTGTCTCGCATTGACTATGCCAACTCACTCGTATCTGGATGCCCACAGTATCTATTTGATCGGCTCCAGAGAGTCCAAAATTCAGCCGCACGTCTGGTCATGAA
Source organism: Semisulcospira habei (assembly GCA_036245525.1). Taxonomy (NCBI): domain Eukaryota; kingdom Metazoa; phylum Mollusca; class Gastropoda; family Semisulcospiridae; genus Semisulcospira; species Semisulcospira habei. Next base: position 235,895,766 of record BTPG01000004.1, read on the forward strand.
AGCGAAAAGGTCAGACCATGTGTCCCCCATCCTGCACGCTCTCCACTGGTTGCCAGTGAAGGAGAGAGTCAAGCACAAAATCTTGTCCATTTGTCATGTTTCTCTTTCTGGCACTGGACCCAGTTATCTCTCAGAGCTCCTTCACTGTTATATCCCTTCGAGGCAATTGCGCAGTTCGTCTGACAAAATGCTTCGTATTCCTACAGTAAGGACTAAAGGATTTGGGCAGAGATCTTTTTCTTACCAGGGTCCATCAGCCTGGAATGATCTTCCTAAATCATTGAGACACAGCGAGTCTAGTGCCAGTTTTAAACACAGTCTTAAAACCCATCTTTTCCCACTTTATCAGTGTTCATGTATTTAGTCATAATTTTGTTCTTTTGTGTAATTGTACATGTGGCTTTGTCACTTTTTGTATAATATTTGTATGTTCTGTTCATATGTACGGCGCCTAGAGCATCTTGCCATGTATTGGCGCCTTATAAATCTTCCTTATTATTATTATTTATTTTGTTAGTTTTGCATGTGACTATGATTGTGCTAGCAGCCGTGACCTATATCCATATTTAGCCACATTATACAGTGGTAAACAATGGTGGACTTTCAGTACGGAAACTGAGCCCATTACATCCTCAGGCGCCAATCTATTCTGGCACTACCCTTGAACTTACAGTCATATTTATTAAAATTTCACCGATGGTCTGAGTGACTAAGGCGCCCACTCTGTTTGCTTTTTGCTCACACTTTCTTTGTTTCTGGCGACATCTGAATGAAACTTCAGGTATTCCTCACACATGTATATCTCCATGACCATAACAAGACACTGAATAAGTTGTAAACAAACACAAACAACGTGAATATCCTGAGCCTCTGGACGTGCGTGACTAAGGCGCCCATACTATTATAGAGGCCTTGAGGTTACGACCCTAAGTGCCTTAGGCGCCCATACAATAACTGTAGCATTTGCGGTCAGTGTCTGCAGCTCATGATGTAACTGAGATGCGTTGGACATCGTGCAGTCTATGGTGCAATGATCTGTTTATTCGGCCGGCCGTACACACGCGAGTGACACAACTTGGGAATATATTGTGGACCTCGCTTATAAACGTAAACAAAAATCCGCATTTTATGATTAAACATATCAGCCTGACGCAGTTTGCTATATGCAAACAGGTGTTTTTAGTTAGAACGAAATGCGGCGTTAAGCATTGCTGGCTAAACTCTGTCGGGAATAATGAATAGTTTACATAAACGTTGATCAACACAAAAATATTTTGGAACACTGAACACGGCCAAGGGCGGTGATGGAAAGAGTCGATTAGCTGTCGTAACCTACGGCCGATAAGCAAAGACAGAGGGTCACGGTAACTGTTATATTATCATGATCTTTTATCCCGGGCTTTCCTTCCAACACATCATCTGTTAGATAAGTTGCTTCTAACACAGGAGGTCTTTCATAAGGGTGGTTGCTTGGTCAGGTTCTGCTGTACGTACACTCAACTGTTTATTGAAAATCAGACAAAACCAGCACATAATTAATTAGTTTATTTATCAAGCTAAACACCATGGAAGCATAACAACACAATATAGTCCTTTGAGGACTCTCGCAGAGCTAACCTTAAGGACAAGCGGCTCAGAAGAAAAAACAGAGCTGTCGTAACTCAGAACCCTGAACAGACCTTCCCCTGCAGCCACTGCGGTCGTACCTGCCTGTCCCGGATTGGCCTCCGCAGCCACGAAAATGCCTGCAGACGACGTGGGCAAGCCCTATAGAATCTTCGTTCGCGAAGTCAAGCCAAGAGATATCAACTTAACCCAGATCAGACCGAGGCTAAAAGCTTCAAATTTGTACACTGCCGCACGCAAACTACATTATAGTACTTACAGATAAGGATACAGACCAATGGCTTTAGTTCAAGGGTGGTGCCAGAATAGCTCTAGGCGTCAAGCTGTTCTGGCACCACCCTTGAACTATTTTAGTCAAACATATTTGACACACTGGTGTATTCCGAATGATAAGGGTTAAAGACATATATGGTGTACACATACGTAAGTCGTGAATAGTCCTGATGTGTACTTCATTTGAATCATAGCTAAATGGAAGCATGGACAGCACATCTGGACGACGGGAGGTAGATGAAATCGTAAGACAAGAAACTCACGTTGCCTTCAGAAAATGACCCTGAAATGTACACCATTTGGACCGAGGTAGATGAAATCACTAGATTGTGTGATTCGAGGCTGTTCGGATTACAGTGCAAACATTTGAAATGACTGAAAATTGTCCGTGCCCCATGATCCATGGCCAGCAAGAGACTTAGATTCTCATGAGCCCCTGCGTCTGCACCAGTACAGTATGGCGTGCACAGGGGCTGATGGGAATTGACGCCGCTTGCAGATGGTACAAGTTGGCTGAAGGACTGCGTCGTCTGATGAGAATTGACGCCGCTTGCAGATGGAACAAGTTGGCTGAAGGACTGTGTCGTCTGAACCAAAAAGCTAAAACAGGATTTTGAAAAAGCTGAATCGGTCTCCAGAACTGAAGACTGTCGACTGTCACCCATTTGGTAAGGTCCAAAATAACAGCTCCACACACACGTATGTAGGCAATGGCTTCCGTTCACGTCTGGACAAAATCTACTGACATTTCCTTTTGTCTGGCATTTATCAAATAATGTGTGCTGGACTGTGATTTTGGACCTTACGGTTCTGAGCTGCAAGGTCTGAAATCACAGACCGGCATACGCAAACCACAAAGTCCAGAATCACGCCCCAGTTTTAAGGGAGTCAATGGATCGCCTCCCTTGTCACAAACCGCGAGGCAACAGGGCAGACTTCCAGGTCTTTCCGAGCGCTGAGATCGTATTTTGAGCAAAATGAACTGAACACAACTAGGCAACAGGCTGTTTACCTTGTTCTGTCACAAGGTCAAGATCAAGACGCCAGTTGCAGCGCTGTTTGATGGGGACGGTTGGAACAGTCACTCCCCACGCTTCAGTTTCCCCTCTGGGGAGGCCAGGCTGCCATGTTTCAGGGCTATCATCCCATTTAAACCCAAAGTCACATTTCCTAAATTTCGGAGGCGTCATCTAGCGACTGTGTACCAGTTCCAGGGGTTTGATCGACCATGATAATTCAAGGGTAGTGCCAGATGAGCTTGGCGCCGACAGGCACCAAGCTAATCTGACACTACCCTTGAATTATCATGGTCGATCCATCTCCTGCTGTAGTGTGTTGCTGCTAAAGGGCATAATGTCATATGTTGTGACATGTAGTGTCCCGCAAATTATGTGACGGTGACCATTTCAACATCACCCGGCAGGCTTTGCAGTGGAACCCCCAGGGAAAGAGATGGGTCGGTCGCCCCAAGACCACCTGTGAAGAGGAAATGAAGAGCTGCAATCTGTCTTGGGGTGAACTGAAAAAGGCTGCCCAGAATCGAGTGCGCTGGAGGACTGTTGCAGAGGCCCTTTGTTCCACGAGGAATCCAAGGAAGCAAGCAAGCAAGACCATTTGAGGATTACTTAATAATAATAATATAGTATTTATATGGCGCATTTCTCATAGAACTGAACCCAACAAGCACGCTCACGTGAATGACGTGCATTCCCTCAAGCATGTTCTTAATTAAACGAACTTTAGTTCGCGAACTCTGATGAACCAGAGTTCACGATCTTGGACGAACCAGGTTGGTTCTTAATTGGACGATCTAAAGATACTGTGAACCTAGTTCAAAGTAGTTCACGAACCTCGGCAAACCATAGTTCACTGTCAGAAAAGGTTCACTCAGCGTGTTGAGCAAACCAAGGCAAACCTTTTCTCTGATTGGTCAAAACTTTTACCCTCTTCTGCGTTGGTGATAAGAAGATAGTCACCAATTTAAACAACTATGGTGGACGGCGATATTTCACTTGTGCGAAGAACAAGATCTATTTTTATTGATTTGTGGGAGGCGGAATGCTGTTTGTGGGATCGCTACTGCAATGAGTACAAAAACAAAAATCGTCCAAATCACGAAATGGCATAGCGGCAGCCATTTTGAACACCTTCGCAGACAGTCAGTACGCTGAATCAAGCACTTCAGTTAAGAAATAGAACCATGGCAAACCTGGTTTGCTGAAGTTCGCCTAGGTTCATTCAACCTCAATTAAGAAACAAACCAAAAGATCGCCGATCTTCTCCGATCTAGGTTTGCCGATCAAAAGTTTGTTTAATCAAGAACATGCTTAACACACTGTACATAAACACAGAACATTCATGTGGTGCTAAGGGCAAGCTCAAGCGAGCTACTGAAATTTTTGAAATTTAAATCGTTTTTAATATTTTTGAAATTTGATTAAGTGGACTGAAATTAATACCGAATTCGTGCCGGAGGAAAGAGCCGGAGTACCCGGAGAAAGAATCCCTGACGGTCCGCCCGAATTAATGGTGACACTTACTAGAGGAGAAAAGGCGGACGCCGGAACCTGGTATCAAACTTCGCACCTCTTGCATTGGTAGCAGGCGCTTTTACCACTGCACCACGGACCGCCCCAGATCTTTTGAGTGTCTTTGGTGACAAACATGGGGCTTTGGGCTTTTGCATCATGTAACACGCCTTTACACCATCATCCAGCAAGTTACATGTGCTGGTCTGTGTTTTTGGACCTTACGGATTTCAGCCCGTAAGATCGGAAATGACATACCGGCACACCCCAGCCACGCAGTCTGACATCAGAGCCCAGTACACCATGATGGTATGGGCAGGTGTGAACGCAGGACTGATCATGTCGCCCAAATAGCACCCACAAACAAAATCTGGTGCACAACACACAAAAAATGCATCAGCTGGCAGGCATGTAGTTGGGGTCTAGGTAGTTGTAGTCACCCGACATAAACCTCATGTAGTCTTGGTCTTGCAGTTTTCGTGACGATCTGAACGCTTGCTTCACGGGCCGAATCCGGTGACTGGAGTTGTGTAGCTTGGTCTCGAAGGTCCCCAGGCTGAAACGAGGAAACAGAAGCAAGTCTATCTTAAAATTCCTCAGCTACCGTAGAACCCGATTTCAGCAACTGCATTTATTTTTTATTTATTTATTTTTAAATTCATTTATTTATTTATTTATTTTTATTTATTTATTTATTATTATTATTTTATTTTATTTTATTTATTTTTTTTTTTTGGGGGGGGGGGTCGTCTCAAGACAGGTGCTCTCTCACAAGAAGTCTTGAAAGGCTAAGGTGTCATGTCACTGACATGGTGGTCTTTAATGACAGGTGACTCTCATAAAGGGACGGTTACTCAAAACAGGTTCTGCTGTATTGAACAGAGCTTATCACTAACCCAAAAACTAGGCCACCCACACCAAGTTGACACATTCAGTGAAGCGCAGAGCCCAGAAAGGGCAGAGAGAGCATTATGGCCGAGCGACTCCAGTGGGGCAGGTCCTGAAGTGTTCGCTGAGAAAGGTAGGGGCGGTCTCACAACTCTGACCCTTTACTTTGCTAGATTAACCCCTTTCACACCAAGATTAGCTTGGCATCTGATGGTGCCAAGCTAACCTGGCACTACCCTTGAATTATCATGGTCGATCCATCTCCTGCTGTAGTGAGTCAGGGCTACATGAAATAACTCATCAAGCCCCGAGGACAAAATGATCCCATCCTCCGAGGTCAATGTCACAGTTCCAGGGACAGATCGACCATGATAGTTCAAGGGTGGTGTCGGAATAGCTTGGCGCCTACAGGCGCCAAGCTATTCCGACACCACCCTTGAACTATCATGGTCAATCTACAGGGCTTTATGGGTCGATCCATCCAGCCTTGATAGTCATAAAATACAGATCAACTGTGACAGTTTAAGGGTAGTGCCAGAATATACTGCCACCTCCAGCACACATGGATCTCAAACTCACTTGTCTGCGCAGGCGTCACAGAAGTCGAGAGACATCTCTTGTGGGCAGTCAACACAATGCCACCTGGTGCCAACAATCGGCTCACACCTACATTTGTCACACTGTCAACCGCAAGCAAAACAGAAAATTACATCAAAACTCCTGTCATACCAAATGTGTAAAATAAATGAATCGAGCAAGAAAAACATAAAAAAAGAAAAACAGAAGTCTTACTATCAGGTATCTTTGTACCAAGTTTGGGTTTGAAGTTGTGAATAGTATTTGATAAAAAAAAAGACCTTTCTAAACATACCAATTTCAGTGACCTCCCTTAAAGGTCAAGGTCACAGGGGATGAGGAAATAGGTAAAAAAAAAAAATTGCCCTATTTTGACAAAACTGTTTTTTTCTCAAATACTATTCACAACTTCAAACCCAAACTTGGTATAAAGATACCCGATGATAAGACTTTTTGTATGCATACTAATTTAGTTGACCCATCAAAAAATGTCAAGGGTCACAAGAGCTCAGGAAATAAATCAAAAATAGCCACATTTTGACAAAAGATCTTGTCACAAAATATCCTTGGGCAAAGTTTGAATACTGCGGCTTGAATAGCCTCTGAGAAAATGCCAACATAAAAGTTTACTAATGGACAACGGCCGGATGACCACTGGCCCAAAACATACACACTTTTGCTTCGCAGGTGAGCCAAAATAGACATTTTGGAATTACAGCAGAACCTATCTTGAACAACCAACTTTTATGCTGGAAAAACTGGTCCTAATCCTTTTCATTCGGAATACACCACTGTCTGAAAGAAGTCTGACTAAAATAGTTCAAGGGTAGTGCCAGAATAGCTTGGCGCCTCTAGGCGCCAAGCTATTCTGGCACCACCCTTGAACTAAAGCCATTGGTCTATATCTTATCTGTAAGTACTATAATGTAGCTTGCATATGGCAGTGTACAAGTTTGCAGCTTTTAGCCTCAGTTTGATATGGACTAATGACAGGTGATCTCTCAAGAGAAGACTTGGAGGGAAACAGTGTCGCCTGTCATAAAAGACTCAACAGCCATCTAAATGATGGTCTCCAATCTCTCATTATGGGTGATCGCTCAAAACAGGTACTGCAACTGAAAGTACACACTGTACCTTGTAGTCTGTATGCTGTCTTGAAACTAATGGTATACACTGTACCTTGTAGTCTGTATGCTGTATTGGCACTAACAGTATACACTGTACCTTGTAGTCTGTATGCTGTATTGAAACTAACAGTATACACTGTACCTTGTAGTCTGTATGCTGTATTGAAAATAACAGTATACACTGTACCTTGTAGTCTGTATGCTGTATTGGAACTAACAGTATACACTGTACATTGCAGTCTTATGCTGTATTGAAACTAACAGTATACACTGTACCTTGTAGTCTGTATTGGCACTAACAGTATACACTGTACCTTGTAGTCTGTATGCTGTATTGGCACTAACAGTATACACTGTACCTTGTAGTCTGTATGCTGTATTAAAACTAACAGTATACACTGTACCTTGTAGTCTGTATTGGCACTAACAGTATACACTGTACCTTGTAGTCTGTATTGGCACTAACAGTATACACTGTACCTTGTAGTCTGTATGCTGTCTTGAAAATAACAGTATACACTGTACCTTGTAGTCTGTATTGGCACTAACAGTATACACTGTACCTTGTAGTCTGTATTGGCACTAACAGTATACACTGTACCTTGCAGTCTTATGCTGTCTTGAAACTAACAGTACACACTGTACCTTGTAGTCTGTATGCTGTCTTAAAACTAACAGTATACACTGTACCTTGTAGTCTGTATTGGCACTAACAGTATACACTGTACCTTGTACTCTGTATTGGCACTAACAGTATACACTGTACCTTGCAGTCTTATGCTGTCTTGAAACTAACAGTACACACTGTACCTTGTAGTCTGTATGCTGTCTTGAAACTAACAGTATACACTGTACCTTGTAGTCTGTATTGGCACTAACAGTATACACTGTACCTTGTAGTCTGTATGCTGTATTGGCACTAACAGTATACACTGTACCTTGCAGTCTGTACGCTGTATTGAAACTAACAGCATACACTATACGTTGTAGTCTGTATTGGCACTAACAGTATACACTGTACCTTGTAGTCTGAATGCTGTATTGAAACTAACAGTATACACTGTACCTTGCAGTCTTATGCTGTATTGAAACTAACAGTATACACTGTACCTTGTAGTCTGTATGCTGTATTGGAACTAACAGTATACACTGTACATTGCAGTCTTATGCTGTATTGAAACTAACAGTATACACTGTACCTTGTAGTCTGTATTGGCACTAACAGTATACACTGTACCTTGTAGTCTGTATGCTGTATTGGCACTAACAGTATACACTGTACCTTGTAGTCTGTATGCTGTATTAAAACTAACAGTATACACTGTACCTTGTAGTCTGTATTGGCACTAACAGTATACACTGTACCTTGTAGTCTGTATTGGCACTAACAGTATACACTGTACCTTGTAGTCTGTATGCTGTCTTGAAAATAACAGTATACACTGTACCTTGTAGTCTGTATTGGCACTAACAGTATACACTGTACCTTGTAGTCTGTATTGGCACTAACAGTATACACTGTACCTTGCAGTCTTATGCTGTCTTGAAACTAACAGTACACACTGTACCTTGTAGTCTGTATGCTGTCTTAAAACTAACAGTATACACTGTACCTTGTAGTCTGTATTGGCACTAACAGTATACACTGTACCTTGTACTCTGTATTGGCACTAACAGTATACACTGTACCTTGCAGTCTTATGCTGTCTTGAAACTAACAGTACACACTGTACCTTGTAGTCTGTATGCTGTCTTGAAACTAACAGTATACACTGTACCTTGTAGTCTGTATTGGCACTAACAGTATACACTGTACCTTGTAGTCTGTATGCTGTATTGGCACTAACAGTATACACTGTACCTTGCAGTCTGTACGCTGTATTGAAACTAACAGCATACACTATACGTTGTAGTCTGTATTGGCACTAACAGTATACACTGTACCTTGTAGTCTGTATGCCGTCTTGAAACTAACAGTATACACTATACCTTGTAGTCTGTATTGGCACTAACAGTATACACTGTACCTTGTAGTCTGTATGCTGTATTCAAACTAAAGTATACACTGTACCTTGTAGTCTGTATTGGCACTAACAGTATACACTGTACCTTGTAGTCTGTATGCTGTATTCAAACTAAAGTATACACTGTACCTTGTAGTCTATATTGGCACTAACAGTATACACTGTACCTTGTAGTCTGTATGCTGTCTTGAAACTAATGGTATACACTGTACCTTGTAGTCTGTATTGGCACTAACAGTATACACTGTACCTTGTAGTCTGTATGCTGTATTCAAACTAAAGTATACACTGTACCTTGTAGTCTATATTGGCACTAACAGTATACACTGTACCTTGTAGTCTGTATGCTGTCTTGAAACTAATGGTATACACCGTACCTTGTAGTCTGTATTGGCACTAACAGTATACACTGTACCTTGTAGTCTGTATGCTGTATTAAAACTAACAGTATACACTGTACCTTGTAGTCTGTATGCTGTATTGGCACTAACAGTATACACTGTACCTTGTAGTCTGTATGCTGTATTGAAACTAACAGTATACACTGTACCTTGTAGTCTGTATTGGCACTAACAGTATACACTGTACCTTGTAGTCTGTATGCTGTCTTGAAACTAACAGTATACACTATACCTTGTAGTCTGTATTGGCACTAACAGTATACACTGTACCTTGTAGTCTGCATGCTGTATTGGCACTAACAGTATACACTGTACCTTGTAGTCTGTATGCTGTATTAAAACTAACAGTATACACTGTACCTTGTAGTCTGTATGTTGTATTAAAACAGTATACACTGTACCTTGTAGTCTGTATGCTGTCTTGAAACTAACAGTATACACTGTACTTTGTAGTCTGTATGCTGTATTAAAACTAACAGTATACACTGTACCTTGTAGTCTGTATGCTGTCTTGAAACTAACAGTATACACTGTACCTTGTAGTCTGTATGCTGTCTTGAAACTAACAGTATGCACTGTACCTAGTAGTCTGTATGCTGTATTCAAACTAAAGTATACACTGTACATTGTAGTCTGTATTGGCACTAACAGTATACACTGTACCTTGTAGTCTGTATGCTGTATTGAAACTAACAGTATACACTGTACCTTGTAGTCTGTATTGGCACTAACAGTATACACTGTACCTTGTAGTCTGTATGCTGTATTGAAACTAACAGTATACACTGTAACTTGTAGTCTGTATGCTGTATTGAAACTAACAGTATACACTGTACCTTGTAGTCTGTATGCTGTCTTGAAACTAACAGTATACACTGTACCTTGTAGTCTGTATGCTGTCTTGAAACTAACAGTATACACTGTACCTTGTAGTCTGTATGCTGTATTGAAACTAACAGTATACACTGTACCTTGTAGTCTGTATGCTGTCTTGAAACTAACAGTATACATGGTACCTTGTAGTCTGTATGCTGTGGGCCGCCGTCAGATGGCCTTAGTCGCCTGCTTGGCGTTAAACCCAAATAACTAACTGTATGCAGTCTTGAAACTAACAGTATACACTGTATCTTGTAGTCTGTATGCTGTATTCAAACTAACAGTATACACTGTACCTTGCAGTCTAATGCTGTCTTGAAACTAACAGTATACACTGCACCTTGTAGTCTGTATTGGCACTAACAGCATACACTGTACCTTGTAGTCTGTATGCTGTCTTGAAACTAATGGTATACACCGTACCTTGTAGTCTGTATTGGCACTAACAGTATACACTGTACCTTGTAGTCTGTATGCTGTATTGAAACTAACAGTATACACCGTACCTTGTAGTCTGTACTGGCACTAACAGTATACACTCTACCTTGTAGTCTGTATGCTGTCTTGAAACTAATGGAATACACCGTACCTTGTAGTCTGTATGCTGTCTTGAAAATAACAGTATACACTGTACCTTGTAGTCTGTATGCTGTATTCAAACTAACAGTATACACTGTACCTTGTAGTCTGTATTGGCACTAACAGTATACACTGTACCTTGTAGTCTGTATGCTGTACAAGTGATGGGTCCAGGGACTGTAGGTGTTTCTTGCGAAGTTGTTTTAGCTCCAGCAGTTCCTGGTATTCTGGTGTGTCCTGCAGATGTTCAGGCACTCCTTCCTCATCCTGAACAAAAATCACCACAGTTAGTTTTTCTGTATGTCACCACAGAGTTAGTTTTATTGTGCGTCACCACAGAGTTAGTTTTACTGTATGTCACCACAGAGTTAGTTTTACTGTACGTCACCACAGAGTTAGTTTTTCTGTACGTCACCACAGAGTTAGTTTTACTGTATGTCACCACAGAGTTAGTTTTACTGTACGTCACCACAGAGTTAGTTTTTCTGTACGTCACCACAGAGTTAGTTTTACTGTATGTCACCACAGAGTTAGCTTTACTGTACGTCACCACAGAGTTAGTTTTGCTGTACGTCACCACAGAGTTAGTTTTACTGTATGTCACCACAGAGTTAGCTTTACTGTACGTCACCACAGAGTTAGTTTTACTGTATGTCACCACAGAGTTAGCTTTACTGTACGTCACCACAGAGTTAGTTTTACTGCCACAGAGTTAGTTTTACTGTATGTCACCACAGACTTAGTTTTACTGTACGTCACCACAGAGTTAGTTTTACTGTACATCACCACAGAGTTAGTTTTACTGTACATCACCACAGACTTAGTTTTACTGTACGTCACCACAGAGTTAGTTTTACTGTACGTCACCACAGAGTTAGTTTTACTGTACGTCACCACAGAGTTAGTTTTTCTGTACGTCACCACAGAGTTAGTTTTACTGTATGTCACCACAGAGTTAGTTTTACTGTACGTCACCACAGAGTTAGTTTTACTGTACGTCACCACAGAGTTAGTTTTACTGTACGTCACCACAGAGTTAGTTTTTCTGTACGTCACCACAGAGTTAGTTTTACTGTATGTCACCACAGAGTTAGTTTTACTGTATGTCACCACAGAGTTAGTTTTACTGTACGTCACCACAGAGTTAGTTTTACTGTACGTCACCACAGAGTTAGTTTTACTGTATGTTACCACAGAGTTAGCCTTACTGTACGTCACCACAGAGTTAGTTTTACTGTATGTCACCACAGACTTAGTTTTTCTGTACGTCACCACAGAGTTAGTTTTACTGTATGTCACCACAGAGTTAGTTTTACTGTACGTCACCACAGAGTTAGTTTTACTGTATGTCACCACAGAGTTAGTTTTACTGTATGTCACCACAGACTTAGTTTTTCTGTACGTCACCACAGAGTTAGTTTTACTGTATGTCACCACAGAGTTAGCTTTACTGTACGTCACCACAGAGTTAGTTTTACTGTATGTCACCACAGAGTTAGTTTTACTGTACGTCACCACAGAGTTAGTTTTACTGCCACAGAGTTAGTTTTACTGTATGTCACCACAAAGTTAGTTTTACTGTACGTCACCACAGAGTTAGTTTTACTTTACGTCACCAAACCAATCATTGCAAGGAACCTTGGAGGGAGGCAGACGCAGAAGCAGGCAGAAAAAAAACCTGGCTTGACAACATGCACTCTTTGCCTACAGATGTTGACTTCAGCCGCCACAAGATTACCTCCCCTACAACAGTAATGGTGGTGGGATCCACCCAGCCAAGGTCACTTGCAATGTGTGTGCTTGGCTATTTATAGCACCTTTCCTTACATGCCATTACTTGTCATGCGCACTGGACCCAGAAACAAACTCTTAACTCAAACGCTCCCAGGCCTAAATGATCCTTTTCTATAGAATGATAGTCATTCAGGTCTGGCCATTACTTGTCATGCGCACTGGACCCAGAAACAAACTCTTAACTCAAACGCTCCCAGGCCTAAATGATCCCTTTCTATAGAATGATAGTCATTCAGGTCTGGCCATTGACTTGTCATGCGCACTGGACCCAGAAACGAACTCTTAAGTCAAACGCTCACAGACCTGAATGCCTCCCTTTCTATAAAATGATAGCCTCCCTTTCTATAGAATGATAGCCTCCCTTTCTATAGAATGAAAGTCATTCAGGTCTGGGACTTTGAGAGATAACAAAACTACTGTAGTGGTGTAGAGCATAACACAGAAAAGTTATATAATTCAATTCAATTAAAAACACTTTATTTATCCCTTAACCCTTTCACTGCCAAGCGAAAATGAACAGCACCCAACTTCAAGAGGCATAGATCCTCATGATCCCCCGCAACTGCGGGGGCTCATGAGGCTCTATGCCTCTTGCTGAAACCACTTTGTGTCCATCGCTCGTGGGACGGCCGGAGCTCCTTCGCGTCTAATAGACACAGAGTTTAGACGTACAGTGTATCCATCACTCGTGGGACGGCCAGAACTCCTTCGCGTCTAATAGACACAGAGTTTAGACCTACAGTGTGCCTGCAGTGGCAGTGCAAGGACTAAAGGACAATTACCAGTTTTGTCTTTAAGGGCAATGTGTGCCTAATATTAGTAGAATGTGTGCCTAATATTAGTAGGCAAAGAGCTGAGAGTGGACAGACGTCCCACTGCCAGAACTGCTACGAAAGGCGCGGGATCGGCCCAGCGGGAAAACACTGGCTGCTACTGCATCCCTTGGGTCCCCCAGCGATCGGACCAGTCATGGAATGAGTGAGAGGGTGAGAGATATATACATCACAACCTGTTTCGAGCAAGCACCTTTTATTGCAAGAAAATGTGGTCTTAAAAGAAAGTCACTGTCTCAAGAGAACTTTTGAGGGGAAAAAGGTGTCACCTGCCATTAAAGACCATCATTAAAGACCATCATTAAGGACCATCATTAAGGACCATCATTAAGGACCATCATTAAAGACCATCATTAAAGACCATCATTAAAGACCATCATTAAGGACCATCATTAAAGACCATCATTAAAGACCATCATTAAAGACCATCATTAAAGACCATCATTAAGGACCATCATTAAAGACCATGCAGCCACAGCTACATCCACCTAAATGACGGTCTATAATGACAGGTGACCTTTTATAAGGGAGGTCGAACACAACAGACTCTGTTGTGGCTGATTGACATGGTTCATGTACACAGGTGGCATTTCCGTTTACCGAATTATCCTGCGTGCTGAAATGATCTTCCGAAGCCGCGTCCATCTCTGGCAACGGTCCATCACGAAACGCGTCGTAGTAATCGTCCTCATCATTCATGTAGACCGGGGGTTCGTAGGACTGCATGAAGGTGGACGAGGGGTAATACAGACGATTGTACCGCTGGTGCCGATGGTTGCCCTAAAAGTCAAAGTCAAAATATACATGACTGTGTGAAAAAAAAAAAAAGTCAAAACATGTGCTTGGCTGATCCATCCCCAGAGAAATCTACATCCGTCTTGTACACAGTGAAAAGAACGCATCACAGCGGAACCTGTTTTGAGCTACCACCCTTATGAAACAGCACCACTTTTAATCTATTTAGCACTGACGCGCAACAGCCAAAGATGGATGGACCATGATAATTCAAGGGTAGTGCCTGATTAGCTTGGCGCCATCAGGCGCCAAGCTAATCTGGCACTACCCTTGAATTATTATGGTCGATTCACCTCCTGTAACTGGTACTTAGTGTTAGGTGACACCTTCAAAATTTGGGAAATGTAACCCTGAGGTGAAAAGGGTTAAGCCAACTTTTACTGCCGAAAGAGCGCTCGCTTAGCACAGGTTTTACCAGCCGAAAGAGCGCTCGCTTGGCACAGGTTTTACCTGCCGAAAGAGCGCTCGCTTGGCACAGGTTTTACCTGCCGAAAGAGCGCTCGCTTGGCACATGTTTTACCAGCCGAAAGAGCGCTCGCTTGGCACAGGTTTTACCAGCCGATAGAGCGCTCGCTTGGCACAGGTTTTACCTGCCGAAAGAGCGCTCGCTTAGCACAGGTTTTACCTGCCGAAAGAGCGCTCGCTTAGCACAGGTTTTACCTGCTGAAAGAGCGCTCGCTTAGCACAGGTTTTACCCGCCTAAAAAGCGCTCGCTTAGCACAGGTTTTACCCGCCTAAAAAGCGCTCGCTTAGCACAGGTTTTACCTGCTGAAAGAGCGCTCGCTTAGCACAGGTTTTACCTGCCGAAAGAGCGCTCGCTTAGCACAGGTTTTACCTGCCGAAAGAGCGCTCGCTTAGCACAGGTTTTACCTGCCGAAAGAGCGCTCGCTTAGCACAGGTTTTACCCGCCGAAAGAGCGCTCGCTTAGCACAGGTTTTACCCGCCGAAAGAGCGCTCGCTTAGCACAGGTTTTACCTGCCGAAAGAGCGCTCGCTTAGCACAGGTTTTACGTGCCGAAAGAGCACTCGCTTAACTCTTTCAGCCCTGAGTAAATAAGAAGTCTCTATACCCTTCAGCCCTGACTTTATTTGAGAAATTTCTGTTGGAAATGGGTGTGCACTGTAAAATATTTGTAAATAATACTTTACAACAGATATCCCCATAAAGGTATATATGTACAGATTTGCCATTGGATGGACTACCGTTTTATGGATTTGACCACACTGTGTCACATGTGTCGTAATGCCTGGTGACAAAAATAGTGACAGGTGACAATAAACTTGAAAAAAAAAGTCTTTCGTGCATGACAGGTCGCTGGTACTTAACATGCATCACTAAATAGGGCATCTGTTACTGTGACGAGTAAGTGCCCATGCATTTCCAGCATGCCGATACAATGTAAGGCCCCTACCTTGTCACCAGATGTCAATGTTTACACCTGCCACTGATAAGATATATCCACGGTCTAGACAACATGTAATAAGCGGCATCGAATGATGATAAGTGTGTCTGTGTTATGTCTCGTACATGATCGGATGGAAGTACCAGTGTTGCAAAGACTATACACGTACTACACATGTGACCAATGTGTCGTTGGTGTCCACAGAGTCACCTACAGGTGCGCCAAGGTGTGGCAGAAAAAAAACAGAATATCAATTAGAACCTCCAAATTCAGCATCAGAATCAAGCTGTAAGTCACTGCCGTTGTCAAGGCCTCAAACGGCGATCGCTCCAGCTGACACTGCCAACACGTGGTTATGCTGCCACGCGGTAGTTAGGTACACATGTCCCAATACATCAAAGCTATCTGCTTTTGAAACCATGTCTCCAAACACAAAATTGTATCACTCTGAATATCTACAAATCCACTCGCCATTCCGACCGTAATTCCCATGCTAGCGCCGCAAAACTGAACACATACCATAGACAAACATATGTGCCCCCTGCCAGGACCCTATCAGTGTAAACAGGATGTGTCAGTGTGAAGGGCGAGGTCACCACATGAGCAGCGAGGGTCACGCGTCACCGGGCACGCAATACGAAACACTGAACGGTATGCGAGGTCGCCAACCGCTACAGCGGTTTACCGAGTTCAAAGGGTTAACACGGGTTTTACCTGCCAAAAGAGTGCTCGTTTAACACAGGTTCTATGCTAACTTCAACACAACGCAGGCACCGAGTTCTTTTATGGGAACACTGGCACCTTACGTCTGTCAGCAGCGCAGATTGTCAAAAACCAAGTTTTCATGGGCATGCTGGCACCTTACCTCTGTCAGCAGCATACACTGTCATAAGTCCTCCACAGTAAGTCAAAGACCCTTCAGCAGACATCAACTGCAGTGGACCCTCACACAGATGTGCAGTACACAGCCATGCAGTACAAAGCCAGTACACAGCCATGCACTACACAGCCAGTACACAGCCAAGTGTGGGACCACTGAGGCCGACAACAGCCCGAAGATCTTTACTTACACAGCAGCAGTTGACCCATACTGGCACTACTCTGGAACTGTAACAGACCATCTATCTCTGATTGACCTCAATTGTATTCCATGAATACTGCCACCACGAAATGAGTCTTAATGTGCCTGACCCGATTTTCCGCTAGCGGCCAAAATTGTTCGGTGGGGTGGTCAGGTCAATGTGTGGGGTTTCTATTAACCATAACTCAGTGACCAATCATCTGATTTACATGTTATTGGCACCACTGAAAAGGGTTTTCTTTCTAGTTTCTGCTGATATCAATATCTCAAAATGTCCAAAAAGTGACTTAAGACTCATTTTGTGGTGGCGGGTCACAATTATTATCTTACCCGTCTACCAGTCCATCTATCTCTGATCAGTCCAGATCATATTCTATATATATGTCTACCCAGTCCATCTATCTCTGATCAATCCAGATCATATTCTATATATATGTCTTACCCGTCTACCCAGTCCATCTATCTCTGATCAGTCCAGATCATATTCTATATATATGTCTACCCAGTCCATCTATCTCTGATCAATCTAGATCATATTCTATATATATGTCTTACCCGTCTACCCAGTCCATCTATCTCTGATCAGTCCAGATCATATTCTATATATATGTCTACCCAGTCCATCTATCTCTGATCAATCCAGATCATATACTATATATATGTCTTACCCGTCTAAGATGCGATGAAAGGTTGGGGACGCGGCCCGGCACGGGTAGCCCCGCCTTGGCCAACTTGATGAAATATTTCTGCACTCGACTCGCCACCTGGAACAAGACATAAACAACACGTGACCATTAACCCAATCTGCCCTGACGCCCTGCAGCAGGAGATCGATCGACGGGTAGTTCAAGGGTAGTGCCAGATTAGCTTGGCGCCGTCAGGTGCCAAGTTAATCTGGCACTACCCTTGAATTATCATGGTCGATCCATCTCCTGCAACTGGTACATAGCCGTTTGGTGACGCCTCCAACATTTGGGAAATGCTGCCGTGGGGTCAAATGGGTTAACTGGACACATCAAGGTGTCGAACAACGTCGCATCCATCAGCAACTTCAACACCCAGGGGTAACTTCAGGATCCAGGAGTAATTTCAGCATTCAAAAGTAACTGCAGACAAAGTTTCAGTGCACAACAAAAGCAAACAATTCTCACGTGCGTGAAATCTACCCCTACCTGTTGTGTGGTTCTGTTGCCGAGGGCCAAGGCGATTTTCTGCCATCGTTTGGCTTCCACCTCCTCTGGGGGGTACCTGACTAGCAACTCTTCCAGCCTGGGAACGCAACCAGCAACAGATTTCAAATATCCGCACTCTAATCTGTAACTTCCTCAGCAATGATACACAAAAGCACGGGTTACAAAGAGTGCCATACAGTTCAAGGGTGGTGCCAAAATAGCTTGGCGCCTTAAGCACCAAGCTATTCTGGCACAACCCTTGAACTATCAGATGTTGACTTCAGCCACTGTGAGAATACCTCCCCTAAAACAGTACTAACAGCAACATCCATCCTGATAAACCCACTGCATGAAATAAATTTTACTATGATAGTCAAGTGTGGTGCCAGAATAGCTTGGCGCCCAAGGAGCCAAACTATTCTAGCACCACCCTTGAACTAAAGGTTCACTTGCAGGCAGTGCTTGGTTATTATTAGCACTCAATGTGTCATTACCAGCTGTTAAGGCCCCGCCACACATGCCGATTGTGTCATTACCAGCTGTTAAGGCCCCGCCACACATGCCGATTGTGTCATTACCAGCTGTTAAAAAGGCCCTGCCACATGCCGATTGTGTCATTACCAGCTGTTAAGGCCCCGCCACACATGCTGATTGTGTCATTACCAGCTGTTAAGGCCCCGCCACACATGCCGATTGTGTCATTACCAGCTGTTAAGGCCCTGCCACACGTGCCGATTGTGTCATTACCAGCTGTTAAGGCCCCGCCACACGTGCCGATTGTGTCATTACCAGCTGTTAAGGCCCCGCCACACATGCCGATTGTGTCATTACCAGCTGTTAAGGCCCCGCCACACATGCCGATTGTGTCATTACCAGCTGTTAAGGCCCCGCCACACATGCCGATTGTGTCATTACCAGCTGTTAAGGCCCTGCCACACATGCCGATTGTGTCATTACCAGCTGTCAAGGCCCTGCCACACATGCCGATTGTGGCCCGATTTTGTAGCAGATTCCGATCCGATTGTGAGCGGATGATGTCAAAATGCCTCTTTGCATCCGATCCGATCCCAATCAGCTGGGAATCGTGTGTTTAGAGCCTGCTCTATTTTTCCAACACGAATTGGCCCTGATTCTGAGCTTCAACCAATCAGAGCGCGTCTCGCGAAGCACGTCGTTTCAGTGTGAAAATGGTGGAAGATCAGTACCACCTTCGTTGCCAATGTTTCACCTGCCTCTTCCCCAATATGATGCAAAACTGCTGCTAATGCAAGCACATCATCATCACTGTCAATACTAGCAGCCATTTTGCTGAACAGGAAGCTGTTTACGACCTTTATCTTTCATTCAAACCGGTTGGCTAAAAAAAGTCAGGGAATGTGTGGCAATGAACACGTTTTTGTAGTCCGGCCCGATCACACTCCAATTCGAAACTGCTCGAGAATCAGCCACAAAATCGGCATGTGTGGTGGGGCCCTTACACAGCATGTGCACTGAATCCCAAAATACATTCTTAACACATGACATCCTTAGGCTGAATTTTTTTTTTAATGGCTTCTTGTCCTATGAAGGCTACATTACAGATTAATAGCTAGCTCAACCGTTTTAGTTCAAGGGTGGTGCCAGAATAGTTTGGCGCCTCAGGCGCCAAGCTATTCTGGCACCACACTGGACTATCATAGTAGAATTTATTTCATGCACTGGGTTTATCAGGATGAAAAAGGTAAAGTGGTGATTACTGCATTCCAGAGTACATAATACAGCAAAGTTGCTTAGCATGCAATGAGTTACTCCACCTCCTGGTTTAGTGTTTTACACACACACACACACACGCACACACAAAGAGCTGACTGACCGTTTTTGTTCCTCGGCTGTCCACAGTTGGTTGAAGGTCATCGATTTGCTGGGGTCACGAGTGCGACCGCGGACCACGATCTCCCCGCCGGCGTCCAGTATACCGCTCTTGCTGTCCACCCCTGAAGTTCCAACTAAACTCGACTTCAGTCGCATTAAACTCTCATCTGAAATATCAGTCAGAAATAAATCAGTGTGTCAAAGGACAATGAAAAATATGTGATGGGCTGTGATGTGATGTGATTTTAGAACTTATGGGCAAGAGATATAGGGTGCAAAATCACATATCAGGACACACACAGTCAGACTGGAGGTGAGTTGTGCTCACGATCGACGTCACACAGTAGAAGAGCGGCTCCGCACATTTTTAGCATTTTGCAACATAATTACTTAATTAGTGACTTTAGAACGACAGGGTGATTCAGCTCATCATGCTGATCAGTTCGGTAGCTTTTCGTGCCATTTGCGGTACCTTTTACTGGACTTTTCAAAACTTCATGGCACGCAAAGCACAGAGGAAGGCAGCCCTACGTTACCGCACTGTCAGTGTCAGCGGACCGGTGGCAGTCATACTCGTGTTTTTGGTCGGCTTTCTGCTCCGGTGCGGCGATGTCGAAGCGAACCCAGGCCCACCGAAACGACAGACTCTTTTGACATGCCAGGGGAACCAAGACAACCAGTCGCCCGGGGGTGAGACAAACGCAGTGTCTGAGCCGACTATTGCGGATGTGTTTAAAATGTTGAATGTGATGGACAAAAAGATGGACAGTATGAAAGCTACAATGCAGGAGCAGATGGACAAAATTCAGAGTGACTTTACTGCGGTGATGAAAGAAAACAAAGAGTTGAAGGAGAAAGTTACGCAGCTGGAGGATAAGCTGGATGATTTGGAGGGGCGGAGCAGACGCAAGAATCTGATCTTTCACGGAATCCCCCACCCCCAGGGGCGCTCAGAGACTTGGGCGGACTGTGAGAAAGCTGTCAAGTCAATGTTGAAGGACGAGATGGGCATAGAGGAGGAGATCGAGGTGGAGCGTGCCCATCGTCTGAAGGGGGGCAAGGCGCCCCACCCCATCATCGTGTGCTTCAACAAGTACAAAGACAAGGAGCGGATCCTGTTTGAGCGCAGAACGCTGAAAGAGAACAGGTCCCGGGTCTACATCTCTGAGGACTTCACCCCTCAAGTGAGGGACGTGCGCCGCAAGCTGCTACCCTTCCTCAAGGAGGCCAAGCAGGCGGGAAAGAAGGCCTTCCTCCGCTTCGACTCCCTCGTTGTTGAGGGAAAGACCCACGCATACGACGCTGCTACCCAGAGGCCAGTGGAGCGCAGGGGGCAGAAATGAGGGGCAGGCCGGCATGTTGACCCAGCAACCAGGAGAAGACAGCCCGTCCCTCATTCAGACCCCCAGGGCCCTCACCATGTGTCTTCAAAGGACGACTTACCTGCACACACACACACTCAAGTGCCCACACTCAAACCCACACCAGCACACTGTGACGATGAAAGTGGTAGTGGTGAAAGTGGTAGCTCTGTGTTTCGCATCATGGCATGGAATATCCAAGGTCTTGTAAATAAGCTGAAAAGTGTTTCTTTTAGGCAGTTCTGTGAAAAGTGTCAAATTTTTGCATTTTCAGAGATCTGGTCATGTAAGCAAAATGTTATAGAGGATACCTTTCCAGAGTATCAGGTGTTTTTTTCACCACGTACACAAAAGTTGAAAGGGGGCGTGGCCGTGTGTGTACATAAATCTATAGCCTGTCATGTGTTGCGTTTAATGCAGGCAGCTGAGGATATTGTGTTTCTAAAGATCGGTAAGTCTGTTTTGAATTCTGCATCTGATGTTCTGGCAGCATTTGTGTATGTGGCTCCAGAGCGTTCTGTTGTATATGGTGAAGATAACGTTGATGGTTTTGAAGTGTTAGAAAACTACATGGCTCAAGTGTTACGTGCTCATCCTGAGCTGCCTTGGCTATTATGTGGCGATTTTAACGCCCGCACCGCCGGTCTGTCTGATACTGATTTTATTGATGATAATACACACGTGCAGCCTTTACAGGAATTAACAGATCTGCTAGAGGATGTACCACAAAGCCCACGGAGGTCAAAAGATATTGTCGTAAACAGTTTTGGTCGGAAACTGATAGAACTATGTCAAGAGTACTGTTTGTTTATTGTCAATGGCAGAACGAAAGGTGACAGTGAGGGAGAAATTACGTGTGTGGCCAACAGAGGCAAAAGTGTGGTGGACTACTGTATTTGCTCTCAACCCGTGTTTGACCTAGTGCAGACTTGCCTACCTGAAAAAACTGTTGTCAGTACTCCAGGCAGTTAAAAACCATATTATGGCAGTTTTGACCAGATTTATTTGTAAACCGGTAAAGATACTACTACTGCTACTATGCATTTTGCTATAAAAGGCGATGTATTTTTACAACATGCCAGCCATAAATGAGAAAAAAATCATTTTCATGATATACTTTAATTCAATTGCGTTTATATGTAGGCCTACTTTGTGTTTTTTTTTTTTCCCCTATTTTCTTTGATTTTCGCCTTTTCTTTTCTTTTTTTTTTTTGTTAATATAATTAGAATGACACTTACAGACTTGGGTCACTTTCCTGAAGATCGTTTGGTTTTTTTACAGTCTATACATGGTGAATAAAATGCTGCTTAAACCAACCTTGTGCTGTCTGACTTGACTGTTTTGACCTGAGCAGCTGAGAACATGCCTCTGATCGATGCTGAACCTTTGGCAGCATTTTCAATCTGGGCATGGGCTTTGGAGGAAATATGTCTCACAATCATTTCGACCACCATGTGCAACCATGAAATCTGTTTGGCACAATATGCATCACGCAAAATCCTGATCCTTTGACGATACAGTCAAACAAGGCCACTTTTCATTGTATGCTTTCAAAAAGCTGTGCTTTCGAGCAACCAGCTTGGCAGTTCGTCAGAAGAATGATCAGCATCACGGCTTCGTTTCATTTTTGGTTACTATGAATAACTATCGGATAGGATAGTATTCTTTCTCACTGGTGTAAATCAAATGGCATCGAAAGCTAAACTATCCAAGGGAAGCAGTCACTTTCATAGCGCACCCCCCTCTTTCCTATCTATTTTTTATGCTTTGACCAAAATAGACCCATGATCACTGGTCGATCATGCACAATTCTCTCCCCTGACAGTGCTTTTAACTACTTTACTTTGTAATCATCCTAAAATATTAGCACTGGCAGTCTCGCTTTTTCTTTTCATTTATTACTACAATATCGACTGCAACCCCTTACCCCCTTTTAGTAGGTTCTCTCTTAGGGTGCATGGAAATTTAGCTCTAAGTGGAGGCATGGAATGTATGCCCCTGAAGACACCACAATAAAATGTCTTTATCCAAGGGAAGTAACAACAAACTGAGCGTCTTTTAACAGAAAAAATCTAAAAAAAAACACAAAAACGTAGTGACCGTATTTTTAACGACCTGACCAGATGATCGTATTCTCAGGCTAAAATCCGTATGAATATGGCCAACTACCGTATGGTAGGCAAGTCTGCAGTGACCGATATGTTTGTTGCAGACAGGTGCGAGTCAGACCATTTCCCCATTGTAACCACGTTTACTTCTATTCAGTCTGTTTATTCATGTGATGATGATTTAAATGATGATATAATACTAGAGGAAGGGGTTAAATTTGTTTGGAAAGAAAACTACGCTGAGTCCTTTTGGGCATACATTGAAGATAATCAGGAGACTCAATTTCAACACTTTTCGTCAGCGCTTGACTCGAGTGTAGAAGAAGGGTCGGCCTGTTTTGTAGCATTCATTCAGAAGGCGGCTGACAAAATGAGGTCAGGTAAGAAGGTAGGTGGTGAATCCCGTGCACAGCCGCCGTGGTGGGACTCGGACTGCGAGTTAGCAAAACAAAACAAGTACATACAGTTGAAGCAGTTCAGACACACAAACACACATGACGACTTAGGGAAGTATCTTGACATGAAGAAAGAATTTAAGAAGTTGTGTAAAACAAAACAAGTAGAGTACAACACACGGGTTTTGAATGAGCTCAACGATGCATGTAACGATGCAAATTCAAGAACATTTTGGCAAAAAATAAAGTCTCTGACTGGCGTTAAGAAGTTGTGTTCTGATGTTATTTCACCACGCGTGTGGTATGATTATTTTCGTAATTTGCTAAATGTGGATCAGAATGTTGATGATTCAGGTTTCAGCAGACAGGCCGAGGGTGTTTTGAATGACCATATATTATCTGATGATTGTAATGGTTGTCACAATGCAAAATTTGACGAGGAAATCACGCAGGATGAAATTCGCAGTGCTATTAATAGCATGAAGAAAGGGAAAGCATCAGGCCCTGATGGCTTGCCCACTGACCTTTTTCATCATGCAGGTGAGATCCTTGTGAAATTTCTGCATCCTTTGTTCAATCGTGTGTTTCAAAGTGCGGAATACCCTGAAAGCTGGACCATGGCTGTGATATTTCCACTACACAAAAAGGGTAACCCTAGAAATGTTGACAACTACAGAGGAATTTCTCTTTTGAACGTTATCAGTAAGTTATACAGTTTTGTCATTAACAACAGGTTGATTCGTTTTTGTGAAGAGAATGATTGTATTCCTGAGGCTCAAGCTGGCGTCCGTAAAGGGTACAGTACTATAGACAACATTTTTTGTTTACAGGCACTAGTGCAAAAGTATCTTAGCAAGCAGGGTGGCCGTTTTTACACCATGTACGTAGACTTTTCTAAAGCTTACGACAGTGTGCACAGGACAAAACTGTTGTATCTCTTGTTACGTAAAGGAGTTCATGGTAAGTTGCTTCAGACACTGGAGAGTATGTACAAACATGTAAAAGCTGCTGTAAGGGTTGGAACCAAAGTTACCGACTACTTTGATTGCATGTCAGGGGTGCGACAAGGTTGTGTGTTGAGCCCACTGCTGTTTTCTATCTTTCTTTCAGAATTTGAGACAGAAATATCATCGTGCGGTGCACGTGGCATTGATATTTTTGCGGACCCCCTGGGTATTTTCCTTCTTATGTATGCTGATGATATAGCCATTGTCTCTGACTCTGTAGCAGATCTCCAAAAGAAAATTAATTGTTTAGAAAAATACTGTAAAAAATGGGGTCTCACTGTGAACATGGACAAGACAAAAGTGGTAGTCTTCAAAAATGGAGGTTTTGTGAAAAATTGTGAAAAATGGTT
The DNA here is from genome assembly GCA_036245525.1 of Semisulcospira habei. Classification (NCBI taxonomy): domain Eukaryota; kingdom Metazoa; phylum Mollusca; class Gastropoda; family Semisulcospiridae; genus Semisulcospira; species Semisulcospira habei. The sequence continues at coordinate 235,920,814 of BTPG01000004.1, forward strand.
TTATGCTGACAAGCAGATTCAAGTCGAGTCCAGTTATACTTACCTTGGTGTGATATTTTCCTCTACTCTGAACTGGGCTAGATGTGTAGAAAACTTAGCTGGAAAAGCCAGGAGAGCAGTTGCAGGCATCAAAAGACTATACTTCAAATTACAAAACTTGCCAGCTGACACTGTTTTTCACATTTTTGATGTCAAGATTAAGCCCATTGTGCTATATGGGTCAGAGGTTTGGGGTTTCCAGAGACATGATGTAATTGAGCAGGTTCATATAAAGGTTTGTAAAATGGTCCTTGGTGTTGGAAGAGATGTAAAAAACAATATTGCGCTGGGTGAGTGTGGAAGATTTCCTATGTATATTGATGCCTATGTTCGAATGGTGAAGTATTGGTGCAGACTTCTTACCATGTCAGAAAACAGATACCCAAGACAGTGTTACACGATGTTATGTATGCATGATGCCTCAGGTAGATCGAACTGGGCTACGCAAATAAAGACTCTGTTGTGTATGCATGGGTTTGGGTATGTGTGGGAAATGCAGTCAGTTGGAAACACTCCTCTGTTCATTCAGATATTCAAAGATCGGCTGATGGATTGTTTCCAACAGGACTGGCATGCATCCCTTACATCAAACACAGAATACTGCCATTACCACCCAGAAATACTTAGAGCAAGTTACATAGGGCAGCTGACTTCTTGTGAACTCGGGCGGGCAATTTGTTTACTTAGATGTAACCGTTTACCTTTAAACGGAGTATCCAGATTTGGAAAACCCATCACTAATCCAGAATGTAATTCATGTGATTGGCATAAGGCTGAAGATTTGTGTCATTTTCTTTTCGAGTGTCCAAAATATTCCCCTTTACGTAAAAAGTACATTCCACTGTTTTACTACAGATTCCCATCCGATCTCAAAGTTCAGCTGCTGTGTGGAAACCTACATGATAAACTGGTCTTTAAAGTTGCTATGTATATTTCAGGGTGCCTTAAATTAAGGAATTAGAGGGATTTGCTTTGAACTTTCGTTGTTTTTGTTTATTTATGTGCGCTGATGTAATGCTATGTGATTGTGTTCTTTACAACCACCTTCCTGTATTTTCTGGTTGTAAATTGTATTTTGTGTTCATATGGGCCTGATGGCCTGCAAAAACTGAAATAAATTTATTATTATTATTATTATTATTACACAGTCAGACTTGAATAATATATAATAAAACATAATTAAAAGAAACATGTTTTATCAAAGACATAAACACAGGCAGTTTAATGTAATCTTTCATCCTGAAACATCCACTGCTTGAAATAAATGTGACTATGATAGACGGTCAGGGGCGCCAAGCTATTCTGGCCTCACCTTGAACTAAAACAGTTGAGCTACCTCCAAATGGGTAATGTCACCTTCACAGGTCAAAAAGGAATTACTATTTTTTTTAATCAGCCTCAGGATGATATGGGTTAAGATAACAAAACGGTGCCACTGCAAAAATAATATGAATTCACGCTGCTGCCTGAACTCATTCTACCCCAGCACCAAAATCCCCAAATGTTGCCGTTGTCCTCTGAGGACTGCACTCTAGTGCAGGACACAGATCGACCATGATAGTTCAAGGGCGACGCCAGAATAGCTTGGCGCCCACAGGCACCAAGCTATTCTGGCGTCACCCTTGAACTATCATGGTCGATCGTTATCTTGCTGTGGGGTGTCTGGGGTAGAATGAGTCAAATTATTTAGATCAATGCTGGTTGGATCGATATATCGATATTAAAAAAACACACACAAAAAAGCACATGTGATGGTTGTCAGTGTAACCCATTACATTATGAAGCTCATTTTTTTCAGATTAGTGACTTGTCCTGTGACGGCTACATTACAGTTCCGGCAATAAACCGACCATGATAGTTCAAGGATGGTGCCATGGGTGCCAAGCTGTTCTGGCACCACCCTTAAACTATCATGGTCAAATTTATTTCATGTTAGACCTTATCAGCACTTAAGAGGTTAACACATTAACTCATTTAACCCCATGGCCGCATGTCCCCAACGTGGAGGTGTCACCTATAGAGTAGGAATTAGCTGCAGGAGATCAATCGGCCATGATGATTCATGGGTTGTGCCAGATTAGCTTGGTGATAGACTGACAACGATAATTCTGGGGTTGTGCTACATTAATGGTAATAATAATAATAAAGAGCATTTATACCACTCTAAATCCCCAGGCTTGGTGAGCTCTAAGCACATTACAAGAAGTTAAACTACATTATACACATGTGCACAGAACAACACACAGCCTTAGCTACACACAGAACAACACACAGGGCTTCTGATAATGCAAAAAAACGCGTAAGGTACGCATTGAAAATCAATGGGACGCACTGAATGTTCGTCTATTGTAGCCTGGGACCCCTTAAAATATTGATAAATAGGTCCTGGGGACCCCAACGAAATTAATCCTAGCAGAAGCCCTGAACACACAACCCTAGCTACACACAGAACAACACACAACCCTAGCTACACACAGAACAACACACAACCCTAGCTACACACAGAACAACACACAACCCTAGCTACACACAGATCACACACACATACACCAAGTGAAACACAGAGATTAGCTTGGTGCCTTAATTATCACGATCAATCCATCTCTTAATGTAGTGTAAAGGGTCCCGTAAATCAAAGCCCCAAAGTGAAGACTTCATTATTTCAGGAGAAAGATCGACACTGATAGTTCAAGGGTGGTGCCTGTAAGCGCCAAGTAGTTGTGGCACAACCCTTGAACCATCATGACTGATTCTTATCGTGTTCAATGCATCAGGGCAGAATAGGTAAAACACAAGAAGGAATCAAGGACTATTTATGTCACAAACCCTCTCCATTGACATCCGGCGCATTTCGTTTTAGCCTGGCTGAGTGGCGGTGGGCTCCGAGTGATGCAAAGTCGACGCTGTTGGTGTATTTCTCCCAGTCGATGGCAGGCAGAGACATGATCTTCTGTGGTGCAGGAAGCTTCAGTCCCAGGTCTGCCCCACGCTGTAGCTTCTCCACAAAACTGATTGGGTCTTGTAGCACCTGTATTATAAAAAATCTTGGGTTTCTTTTCCTAATTTCAGCATTATGTTATCAATGTGTTGAAATAAATGCAATTCATTTGTTAAAGCCAAAGACAGCACATGTCCTCAGGAGCGAGCCCCTGTGGATGCAGAAATGTGTCGTTATTCCTAAATGAACTAAAACACATCAGCTACTGAGCTAGCGGTGTAGTTTGTCATCAACAACCGCCTTGCCGCGGCTCACAAACTACTACGTCTTTGGTTGGTTCTGCATTCGCACAGTCCATTTATGGAAAACAATAATAAAGAGGAATAAGTTTCCGATGGTTTCCTTATAGTAACAGATAACTGCAGTTTGTGTCTGTGATTCAAATCCAAAGGATTAACTCATTTAACCCCATGGGTACATTTCTAAAATGTTGGAGGTGTCAACTAAAGTCTATAGTCTATGTGCCAGCTGCAGGAGATGGACTGACAAGATAATTCAAAGGTAGTGCCAGATGAGCTTGGTGCCTATAGGCGCCAAGCTCATCTGGCACTACCCTTGAATTATCACGGTCAATCCATCTCCTGCTGTAGGGACTCGGTGCTAAATTGGTTGCACTAAAGATCAGCCCAATCTGTGTGCGGGCCAAAAAGTGACCAACACCAGCCTGACCTGTGTGCTGGTCAACCGTGACGAACACAAGCCTGATTTGTGTGCGGGGCCAGCAGTGGCAGCTGTCGTCCCGATGACTTTTCACTCACCGAGTGGGGACCCACCTTGTCTCTAGCTTCATGCAAAACATCCAGGTCTTCCAAGGCTTTCGCTCGCTGGGCCTCCAGAGCACAAATCGTCCTCAGCAGCATGTGGTAGTCCGGGTTTCCCTTCAGGGCCACATGGTCCGACTCGAAGCAGTAGGGGTCACCGACTGCCTCGTCCACCACGTCCTGAGATGGCTCCATGTCGACAGAGTATCGGAATGTACCCTGTACATAAGCCATATGAACATACATGAATGCCTAAAAACTTGCAGGAGGACCATAATGTTCTACGTCCCTAATATATGAGCATACATGAATGCCTAAAAACTTGCACGAGGACCGTATGTTCTACGACCCTAATATATGAGCATACTTGAATGCCTAAAAACTTGCAGGAGGACCATATGTTCTACGACCCTAATATCTCTCTTGGCTTGACTTCGCGAACGAAGATTTTATAGGAGTTGCCCACGACGTCTGCAGGCTTGTTTGTGGCTGCGGAGGCCAATCCGGGACAGGCAGGTTCGACCGCAGTGGCTGCAGGGGGAGGTATGGCCAGGGTTCTGAGTTGCAGCATCTCTGTTTTTCCTCCTGAGCCACTTGTCCTTAAGGCTAGCTCTGCGAGAGTCCTCAAAGGAGACAGCTGCCTTGTAAATATGAGCATACTTGAATGCCTAAAACCTTGCAGGAGGACCATAATGTTCTACGACTCTAATATATGAGCATACTTGAATGCCTAAAACCTTGCAGGAGGACCATATGTTCTACGACCCTAATATATGAGCATACTTGAATGCCTAAAACCTTGCAGGAGGACCATATGTTCTACGACCCTAATCGCTATTCTGACTACCATCCAAGTGAGATCTGTGAACCCAGATTTGTTTCTGGTAGCCACAACGATTTTCGTCTGTTAGCATCCATTGTGAATTAAAATAAATCTTAATTCGCTCTGTAACCCTTTGCCTGTCAGTAGCGGTGTTAGTCGCAAGGAATCATCGTGAAGAAAACTGCTACTGACGGAAAAAGGGTTCATCTCCCTGTAACATGACGTTGACTTGCCTGACAAGAAATCTCCTTCAGTTCTTGCCTTTGGTAATGGGCAAGTGGGCAGTCCACCATTAACATGTACACTTACAACAACAACAATACACACCTATTGTCAATGAATAGTATTCAACAATAAGTCCACCCTTAACACTTACAACACCAACAACAATACACACCTATTGTCAATGTATAGTATTCAACAATAACAGTCCACCCTTAACACTTACAACACCAACAACAATACACACCTATTGTCAATGTATAGTATTCAACAATAACAGTCCACCCTTAACACTTACAACACCAACAATACACACCTATTGTCAATGTATAGTATTCAATCTGATAACCCATTTAACCCCACGGCAACATTAAAAGCAATTGTGGGGACGTCAACTCACAATTGTGTAGCAGTTGCAGGAGATAGATCAACCAAGGGTAGTGCCAAATTAGCTAATCTGGCACTGCCCTTGAGTTAAATTATCATGATTGATCCGTCTGCTGCTATAGTGCATTGGGCCTAAATGAGTTAAGGTTATTTACAAGGGGCAAAGATTTTCAATTTGACCACACGATAGAGGTAGCGAATGAAATCAGCAACAGCATTAAACGTTATGACTTAAGGACTTTTGTCTACCATTAACATGATTTTAAAGATGGGGCACCGAATAGGGTCTGCACAAATTAATTTGGACCCCAGCTGGATTCGAAACCGTGACATTTTCGGACGAGCACTAATCAATCGCTGTACCACCGAGCCACCTAGCTCCCCAAGAGTGAAGACGTAAATTGAGGGAGACAACCCATGTAACGTGTAGACACATTTACAAAGTATCACAGTGCAGCACACCGTTGCACTTGTTTAATCACCTTCTCAAGAACCCCCACCCGGGTCTGCCCTGGGGGACGGGTGGGGTTAACTACTTTTTAGTTCCCAGGGTCACTCTGGGTTTCCCCCTTTATTCTGGGGCATGTGTTTCTCAGTTGTCTACCCTTGGTCCATTCACCTGTATTTTCCATTTTTAAACTCGCCCTACTGTCTGCGCTGTCTGTAGCTCTTGATATTGGATGTGTGTTGCCAAGTGGTCTTGGGTTTATTTAGTATATTAGCCCAGCTGGCGACATGCATTCAATATTATGTTTAGTTCCACCCCCACCCCTACCACCCCCACCCACATACACAAGCAGTGCAGGCACGTCCTAAGAAAGTTTTGTTGCTGTCGGGACGTTAAGCAATGTACAAGTTTCAAGAACACTTTAAAACTGAAAACGTATACTCACTTTCCGCAATAGTACCGCCCTGGGAAGCAGATTTTCAATCCTGTGCCGACTTCCCGACTGACTTTCCGTCTACAAACCGGTGTCGACCGTATCTGCGCAAAATAGCCGTGGAACGTGGAGGAGCGTTTACCAAGGCCGGGTGAGTCGACCTGCTATTTGTGTTAAACGTTTTCGGCGACGAGCGGTATGTATTTCTAGTTGTGTTGCGAGTTGGGCCGCATTGCCAGTGGTTTTGTCGCCTCTCGGGTCGGATCAGGGGAGTCAATCATAGGAGGCTGGCGCTTATCCGCGTGCAGACCGCCCGCCATATTGCGGGTGCCACTAACCGCTACCGCCGCACTGTCTTTATGCTATAGCCTGTATTCAAATTCAATTTCAAATTCAAATAACTTTATTTAACCCTTGAAGGGCAATTACATTTGTGTGGACAGGGGGAACAATCAAATAAAAGTCATTAAAAAAACATTAATTAATATCATGACATTCTAATATCCCCGATTTGTACCTGATATTAATATATACTAAATCTGTAATGCTTATAATGCTAATATTAAGACATATTAAAACTCTAAACTAATACAATTACTAAAACATGATTTAAAACTTAAAGAGCATTATTAACGACATTATCAGCGAACACATTAACGTCTTACTTTCCACTTACACCCTCTACAACTGTCCCTCCAGGCCAGCAATACCCATGCGATGAAACAGCTGTATACACACACACACACTCACACACACATACACACACACACACACACACACACACACACACAAGTACACACACACACTTTTACCAGTTGTGTAGATTTACAAAGTATTTAAGAGTCGGACGGCAACAGGGATGAAAGAATATACTGCCTTTTAACACCTGGCAGAGATAACGCAAACTTACGCAAGCACACGCTATTATGCGTTTGATATCTAGATCTACATTACCCTATCGCGTGACTTGTCATTTCTATTCAAACGGGCGAGTTTAGAGGCACACTTTTATCGTTTTTGAAGGTGTAGGTATTATGCCTAGGTGTTTAAAGTTATTAGGACTTGCACTGGTTTGACTAACTTTGATCAAGTTGTTTGGTTTATCATGAATGCTTTTTCTGGTGTAAATAAATCTTGGAACCTTACTTCCATCTTACGATGCACAGCCAGAGTGAGAGCGAGACTGAGATTGTGCGTGTGTACATGTGAGAAGTTTTTTTGTGTGTATGTCCGTTCGGTATGACTGTGCATGACGGTGTGCCGACAGATCGTGCGAGCGCAAGTTGGTAACTCAGTAGAAACGCTAACAGCAACAAACACCAAATCCTGTCAAATAGGTTTTTTTTTTTCTTCTGGATACTGTGGTCAGTCCACTGCGCAGGTAACTTGACTTTTGAACACAACGCAAGGCAAACGAACACAAATTTTGTGCGCATGCGAGACTAGGGTAGACTTATGTAAATAACTTACTCTCCATAGAAATGTCCAGCCCTTCCCTAGACCACAAAGAGGATGCGGACTAAACTGGGCACTTGAGTACTGTATTAGAAATTGTTAGATGGGCAGTTCTTGACTATCTAGAATCTAATAACTATTACGTTGCCTAGACCCAGTCCGGTTACATACTTAACAAATATTACCCTCCCAATGTCCAATGGTAACATGCGATAAGGAGACTGGTGTTGCCTTGAGAATGGGCGACCAGGGTAGAAAGGCATATATACTAGAGAGAACAAGTGTAAAGAGTGTGAAAGAAATATCTTTGTCAGATTTATCATGGTTGACCCCCCAGTCACAGTCCTGCTGTATTGATTCAGTATATCTGTCAGATTTATCATGGTTGATCCTCCAGTCACAGTCCTGCTGTATTGATTCAGTATATCTGTCAGATTTATCATGGTTGATCCCCCAGTCACAGTCCTGCTGTATTGATTCAGTATATCTGTCAGATTTATCATGGTTGATCCCCTAGTCACAGTCCTGCTGTATTGATTCAGTATATCTTTGTCAGATTTATCATGGTTGACCCCCCAGTCACAGTCCTGCTGTATTGATTCAGTATATCTGTCAGATTTATCATGGTTGATCCCCCAGTCACAGTCCTGCTGTATTGATTCAGTATATCTGTCAGATTTATCATGGTTGATCCCCCAGTCACAGCCCTGCTGTATTGTGTCAGTATATCTGCCAGATTTATCATGGTTGATCCCCCAGTCACAGTCCTGCTGTATTGATTTTGTATATCTGTCAGATTGATCATGGTTGATCCCCCAGTCACAGTCCTGCTGTATTGATTCAGTATATTTTTGTCAGATTTATCATGGTTGATCCCCCATTCACAGTACATATTTCTGGTCACAGCTGCGGACACAAGGATGGACGTTGGAGAGACAGATGGACTGCACCACACAGAGCAGACGGCACAACTGAAGCGTGATGCAGATACGATTGCATCCTTAAGATCTGCTATTGCTTCCATGCAAACACAGCGTAAGTGGGGCCTCTGTGACTGTAGTCGATATTCTTTGATACAGAAGACAACACATGATTTCTAGACATCAGCAGTGGGTCCATACTGCACACAGAAAGACAACACATGATAATTTCTAGACATCAACAGTGAGTCCATACTGCACACAGAAAGACAACACATGATTTCTAGACATCAGCAGTGGGTCCATACTGCACACATTTGGATGAAAAGCTGGGTTAAAAAGCCTGGACAAACATGCAGAATCGCATGCAGTATCGCCTGTTTGTCCGGGCTTTTAATTCACTAAGAAGTACCCAACGGAGAGAGAAACACGCTTAGAAAAGATGGGTACAACACAATTTATTAATATTTCGGGTAAATACCCTTTGTCAAAATAGACAAACAAACAAACAGAGAGATTAGCCGCTACTTATCTTCATTGGCAGAAGGAATGTGGCAACATATAGAAGGCATAGCGGAGGGTCAGTAATGACAGCCTGAGCTTGTAGAAACACTCAAACTCCATTCGCATGTACAGGACAATATAGTGACTGGCAGCTCATCGTGTGAACCCAGACGAGTTCTGTGACCAAGGTGTGAAAGGAAAAGTGTCTGTGACCAGGGTGTGGGTGGATGGACTAGGGGAAGAGTGTCAGTGACCAGGGTGTGGGAGGATGGTCTAGGTAAAGAGTGTCTGTGACCAGGGTGTGGGTGGATGGACTAGGGAAAGAGTGTGACCAGGGTGTGGGAGGATGGTCTAGATAAAGAGTGTCTGTGACCAGGGTGTGGGAGGATGGACTAGGGTAAGAGTGTGACCAGGGGGTGGGTGGATGGACTAGGGAAAGAGTGTCTGTGACCAGGGTGTGGGAGGATGGACTAGGGAAAGAGTGTCTGTGACCAGGGTGTGGGAGGATGGACTAGGGAAAGAGTGTCTGTGACCAGGGTGTGGGAGGATGGACTAGGGAAAGAGTGTGACCAGGGTGTGGGTAGATGGACTAGGAAAGACTGTCTGTGACCAGGGTGTGGGAGGATGGACTAGGGAAAGAGTGTGACCAGGGTGTGGGTGGATGGACTAGGGAAAGAGTGTCTGTGACCAGGGTGTGGGAGGATGGACTAGGGAAAGAGTGTGACCACGGTGTGGGTAGATGGACTAGGAAAGACTGTCTGTGACCAGGGTGTGGGAGGATGGACTAGGGAAAGAGTGTCTGTGACCAGGGTGTGGGTGGATGGACTAGGGAAAGAGTGTATGTGACCAGGGTGTGGGTGGATGGACTAGGGAAAGAGTGTCTGTCACCAGGGTGTGGGAGGATGGACTAGGGAAAGAGTGTCTGTACCAGGTGTGGGAGGATGGACTAAGAGTGTCTGTGACCAGGGTGTGGGAGGATGGACTAGGGAAATAGTGTCTGTGACCAGGGTGTGGGAGGATGGACTAGGGAAAGAGTGTGACCAGGGTGTGGGTGGATGGACTAGGGAAAGAGTGTCTGTGACCAGGGTGTGGGAGGATGGACTAGGGAAAGAGTGTCTGTGACCAGGGTGTGGGAGGATGGACTAGGGAAAGAGTGTCTGTGACCAGGGTTTGGGAGGATGGACTAGGGAAAGAGTGTGATCAGGGTGTGGGAGGATGGACTAGGGAAAGAGTTCTGTGACCAGGGTGTGGGAGGATGGTCTAGGTAAAGAGTGTCTGTGACCAGGGTGTGGGTGGATGGACTAGAGAAAGAGTGTCTGTGACCAGGGTGTGGGAGGATGGTCTAGATAAAGAGTGTCTGTGACCAGGGTGTGGGAGGATGGACTAGGGTAAGAGTGTGACCAGGGGGTGGGTGGATGGACTAGGGAAAGAGTGTCTGTGACCAGGGTGTGGGAGGATGGACTAGGGAAAGAGTGTCTGTGACCAGGGTGTGGGAGGATGGACTAGGGAAAGAGTGTCTGTGACCAGGGTGTGGGAGGATGGACTAGGGAAAGAGTGTGACCAGGGTGTGGGTGGATGGACTAGGGAAAGAGTGTCTGTGACCAGGGTGTGGGAGGATGGACTAGGGAAAGAGTGTGACCAGGGTGTGGGTAGATGGACTAGGAAAGAGTGTCTGTGACCAGGGTGTGAGAGGATGGACTAGGGAAAGAGTGTCTGTGACCAGGGTGTGGGTGGATGGACTAGGGAAAGAGTGTCTGTGACCAGGGTGTGGGTGGATGGACTAGGGAAAGAGTGTCTGTCACCAGGGTGTGGGAGGATGGACTAGGGTAAGAGTGTCTGTGACCAGGGTGTGGGAGGATGGACTAGGCAAAGTGTGTATGTGACCAGGGTGTGGGAGGATGGACTAGGGAAAGAGTGTCTGTGACCAGGGTGTGGGAGGATGGACTAGGGAAAGAGTGTCTGTGACCAGGGTGTGGGAGGATGGACTAGGGAAAGAGTGTGACCAGGGTGTGGGTGGATGGACTAGGGAAAGAGTGTCTGTGACCAGGGTGTGGGAGGATGGACTAGGGAAAGAGTGTCTGTGACCAGGGTGTGGGAGGATGGACTAGGGAAAGAGTGTGACCAGGGTGTGGGTGGATGGACTAGGGAAAGAGTGTCTGTGACCAGGGTGTGGGAGGATGGACTAGGGAAAGAGTGTCTGTGACCAGGGTGTGGGAGGATGGACTAGGGAAAGAGTGTCTGTGACCAGGGTGTGGGAGGATGGACTAGGGAAAGAGTGTGATCAGGGTGTGGGAGGATGGACTAGGGAAAGAGTGTCTGTGACCAGGGTGTGGGTGGATGGACTAGGGAATAGTGTCTGTGACCAGGGTGTGGGAGGATGGACTAGGAAAGAGTGTCTGTGACCAGGGTGTGGGTGGATGGACTAGGAAAGAGTGTCTGTGACCAGAGTGTGGGAGGATGGACTAGGGAATAGTTTTTATTACAGTGTTCAGGGTGACACAGAGTGGTGTCAATGAGACCACCCCCCCCCCCCCCCCCCCAAGCTTTTTGATTAAAATCACGCTGAATATATTATGAATTTTATCGGAAAATGACTTTTCAATCAAACCGACCCTCCCATCCAAACACATTAAACCCATTTAGCCACAACACCCTACAGCAGGAGATGGATTGACCATGATAATTCAAGGGTAGTGCCAGATTGACTTCCCACATTCAGGCGCCAAGCTAATCTTAAATTATCCTGGTCAATCCATCCTGCTAATAGTACACAGTCATTAAGTAACACTTCCAACATTTGTGAAATGCACCGGTTGGGATAAGCAAGAGTGGCCGCGATGACTCCACATTTCGGGCATTCCAAATGGTGAGTTTTGTACTGCTTGAACTCGGTTTGACTAGGATAGTTCAATCGTGGTGCCAATATAGGTTGGCGCCTGTAATGCTACCTCCATAAATTTAGACAGTGAGCAAATATATTACAAAAATCAGCTTCAGGGTGTAATGGGTTAATGAGTGAAATTCTCAAATTTTGCAGTTGTCCTGTAAAGATTGTATAATGTAGGAGATATATCCACCATGATAGTTCAAGGGTGATGCCAGAATAGCTTGGTGCAAACTATTCTGGCACAACCCTTGAACTATCATGGTTGATTCATATCTTGCTGTGGTGTGTCAGAAATATATAAGGTTGGCACATAAAGTGGTGCTTAGTGGCAGCAGGCTTTCATAGCTCCAGCTTCCAACCCTGCTGTGCCTTGAGCATTTTGACATGTGTGCCCTAGAGATTATTTACAATACTAAACAATATTTGAGAGAAAAAACCCATCAGAAATTAATGACGCTTACTTCTAGGAACTGATGGCAACTTGACGTCTGCAAGACTTTGAGGTCTACATCACAGTTCTGGAGACAAATTGACCATGATAGTTCAAGGGTGGTGTCAGAACAGCTTGGCACCTACAGGCACCAAGCGATTCTAGCATGACCCTTGAACTATCACTGATATCAACATGCAACATGTAGCATTTCAGGGTTTTATGGGTTACTGGTGCAGTGTGTGACAGACACATGATATGTTGTAGATGAGGTGGAGGTGAAGACACTGAAGAGAACGGTGGAGAATCTACGCGCACAGCTCGCCAGTTGTCAGCGCACCATCACAGATGAGGTGGAGGTGAAGACACTGAAGAGAACAGTGGAGAATCTATGCGCACAGCTCGCCAGTTGTCAGCGCACCATCACAGATGAGGTGGAGACACTGAAGAGAACGGTGGAGAATCTACGCGCACAGCTCGCCAGTTGTCAGCGCACCATCACAGATGAGGTGGAGGTGAAGACACTCAAGAGAACGGTGGAGAATCTACGCACACAGCTCGCCAGTTGTCAGTGCACCATCACACGAGGTAACGTAGTCACAGTAATGACAGCTGGATACAACAAAACTCAAATAAAACTCCATTTTTTGACAGATCCCTGCTAACGATATCTATTTTGCTGGCCACTGATTTGGGGTATAGTCCGACAGGGAAAGTTCTTGGGGGGGGGGGGGGGGGGGGGGGGTTATCATGGTCAACTAATCTGGCACTACCTGTGAATTATCATGGTGACTCCATCTGCTGCAACAGGTACCTGGTCATTAGGTGACACCTCCATCTGCTGCAACAGGTACCTGGTCATTAGGTGGCATCTCCATCTGCTGCAACAGGTACCTGGTCATTAGGTGACACCTCCATCTGCTGCAACAGGTACCTGGCCATTAGGCAGAGGTGCCTACCTTACGCACTAGCTCGTAATTTTACTCATTTTCGGCTCAAATCACACGAGTACGACCAGTTCTCCTAAAATACGCAATTTACGGGTGGGGGAAGGGGGGGAGGGGGCGGGGCTAATTGTGGACTGAAGATCGGCCGCTTTATAGGCTCCCAGCCTCTGGAACCAGAGACTATGTCACTGAGCTTTGCGCGTGTCCGCTACACACTGACTAGCCAAGGCAGCAAAAATACTCGCACACAGTGCGCCAAGCATTCACTGAACTCTTACTCACGGGTAGTAACTAGCGATTGCAGGGGGCTCCTCTGCTACAAATGCATGCAACGCCGGTGTGCAGAAAGGACTTTGGTGTTCCTTACAGTGGTGCATACAAAAGTAAGAGAAAGTATATAGGAGAATACAACGACACCCATTTCAGAAACAATTAATTTATTTAATCCTTTCCGTAAATAAACAAACACACTTGACCAAATACATTTAACAGATTTATCTGCCCAGTCAGGTCCCCCAACCCCTTGGAAACAAAAGGCTAGTTAAAATATCTTCCCGAGAAATAGTGACTACCGTACACGCAACCCACCACTCAATGCTGTCAGAGTTGGCCTTCCTGAGAATACTTCCTGTTTATACCACCATGGTAAACAATAGTCTTCTATGCCCAAATAGTGTATGTGTGTCTCTCTCTCTCTCTCTCTCTGCACATACAAAATAGTATATTAGTGAGCCCTGCGACACCTATGTCAGTAATACCGTATCGATACTTCTAAATCAGGGTAAATTACATACGTAATTACGCTAATGACACCTATGTCAGTAATACCGTATCGATAGTTTTAAATCAGGGTAAATTACATAGGCTACTTTTCAGAATTTCCAATCTCCCGTTATCCCAATTCTCAGTGCAAAGAATGTATCTGATTCACCACATAATGCCCTCTTAACAAACTGCATAATACACCTCCCCCCTCCCCTTAAAACGTCACCACCCACCGCACTCCACCATACAATAAACAATAGGCAAGCACAGGGCCACACAATTAACAGTGCGCTGATTCAGTCACTGCTAAACAAACTGCGTAATACACCCCCCCCCCCCCCCCCCTTAAACGTCACCACCCTCCGCACTCATCCATACAATGTCACAATAAACAATAGACCAGCACACGGCGACAATGCGCCGATTCACTTCTAAACAAACTGACCTACTTTCGCAGTCCACCATACAATTGACATGGCCACACAATCGACAGTGCGAAATATATACATAACCTCAGACTAGTAAACAGCCACCTTCGTTCAGGCGCGTTATGATTGGACCTGTTCTGAAAGATCGTTATGCACCGAACTTGTCTTGGTATTCACCCGACTTGAGTCAATATGTACGAGACCAAACACAATATTCATACAGGAATTTTTAATTTTTTTAAATATGTACCAGACCCTACACAATATTCAAAAAGAAATGTATAATTTTTTTAATTATGTGTTCACTATATGGTTTTCTTTCATATATTCAAATAGCCAGCGGCTCCACACGCCCACAATTTTTTTTTTCTTACACAGAGAGAGCCCCGTCATAAATTCAGTAATTATATACATTACCCCTCACTCATTTAGATCTGTGTTTATAACAACATAACAAGCATTGACTAAAGATTGTGGGCGGGCGGGGGAAAAAACCCACTCTATGTATAAACACCATGAAGTCTTCACAGACACAGAGCCAAAATAAGTTTGCAACCTGTTGGAAAACAGAGAAAGCTTTAAGATAAGGCCCTTCTTGTGAGTAGACTAAAGGGTATTTAGTGTTGACTTCTGCGCAGGCCAGCCCTAACAGGACTTGTGACACATGCACTGACAAAGGGTGGTGTGTGATAGGCTAGTTTTGCCTGAAAGATTTTACAGTGCTTATGACCAGGAAGGTTGAAACGGTTACCTCAGTGAAACGACGCCTTTTATTTTCAGTTTAGTCCGTGTTTCAGCACAAGCGTGACGTGCCTACTAATACGTTCGGATTTTATAGTGATTTCGGTATTCAAAATGGGCTGTGAAGGATTAAAACCAAGCTAAGTGAATACTTTTAATATATGTGACTACTTAGCCTGCTCTCAGAAATGTTAAGTTGCGCATCATAAATCAGATACAAATATATATTGATTGCTTCAGATTTTTCTGTTTTTTTCTGTATTTGAATTGAGATTCCGTCACTACCGTTTTCGATAATACGGCCAGAACCATGAAGGAAATTATCCTCCGTAGAACGCAGATCTAGCCACAGTGCGTACTTGTCTGTCAGGTATTCACCGATTCTTACGTCATACAGATGCAGATCTTTGCACGCAATATTTGCTGATTTTTCTCTAAGCAAAATACTTTGTGATCTCAGCAAAATACTTTGTGATCTCATCATAGTGCTGATATCCCATCATTCCAGATGCAAAAATTTGATTAGGTCGGCCTTCGATTGTGCAGGATAAATGTGTAATTTTCGGATTATAGAATTTTTCTGAATCTCCTTGGTAAGGACTTTTTGGTTCAACAAATAACATAAGAATGCCTTTCAGTGACCTAGCAGGCGTGTTTAGGTTTATATTCCAAATCTGGTCGCTCTTGTCTTTGGGTAATAAACTGTGTCTAATCACTCGATCATAATAAATTGGAAGTCTTGACTGGTACTGATTTTGAATGAGTCTGGCTAGTTCAGTATGCGTGACAATCTCATATTCCAAGGAAATGTTAGAGATCTTATATGATGCATTGAGATCCGTTGATTTGATAACTTTGGAGTAATCATTGAAGGTTAGTTCAAAACTCAGGCAGTCATTTAGTGCCCCTTGGTAATAAGGCGAATGTCCTGTTAGGATTTCAAATTCGAGTGGAATGCAAAACCTATTGCCATATGTTTCGGCCACAATAACGTCCTTTGCTTCTGTGGTTGTTTTGTCTGATGCATTTATTCGAATTTTCATAATGCTATCTGACTGTATGCCTTGATAAATACGATCCTCTCGTTCTGGTTGTGTAAGCCACAAATCCGTGTAGCAGTAGAACACATCAGCATCGTCAAGACTAAACACTTCCTGTCCTTCAAGTTTAACTTTAATATTCTTAATAATTGCTCTACCTAGATTGTTAACTAGTGTTCTTTTGTCATCTGCGTCCGATGAAAGTTCAATATTAAAAGCAAGACGAGCAGTACCAGGAACAATAACGTCACTGGGGCCTAGGTTTGGAAACTTGACAGTAAGAGTCTGGTTTTGGTCTATAGTACTAGGATTGTTTGTGATGACTATCGATTGTCTAACTGCTTTAACACCGAAAGGTTCACGTAGTTTTCTGTGTGGGTCTAACTTTGATCCGTAGGACTGTGTCATTTTTATTATGCACAATAAAAAAAATTAAATTAATAAAAACAATGGCCGCGGGAGGATTTAATCATGAAGATTTTGAAATGGATGACACGTATGATTTTGGTAATACAACAGATATGACAGATATGGCAGATATGACTGGTACAAGAAATATTTACAGTTTACGTCACGAACTTTTAGAAACCAAAGTGAACTCATTTTATGATCATGTTGGTGGCCGCCCAGACAACATAGACCCTAACCAGTTTGAACTTGATGGCAAGGGTCATTTATATTTAAATACTGTTGACAAAGGAAAAGTACTATTGACTAACAAAAAAGACCCTAGTAGGTTTAGGGCTTTAAGTACAATAAAAAATGAAGGTGGTGTTAGTGCCTTGCGTCAACTTGGTATTGGTGGGTCTCCTGTCACGCCAAGACTGGTTAGTGTGCTTCAAGACACGCAAACAAAGTTACCAACAGGGCAAGAAATTGAAATGGCACCAGTAACAAGCCTACCAGAAATAGCAAACACAGTGATACAAGAAACCTCATTTACTGAAGGACAAATAAATGATGCTATGAAAACAATAGAAGATCCACCTTTGTCAATGCGGGAGATTATAGGGTTAGATAAATCACTGCAGACAATAAGAGGTGAGATGGTTAATAATCTTGCCAAACTGGGAGAGCTTGATAAACACATAGAACGTGAAAAAGAGAAACTGGCTACCGCAGACAATGGGAATCTTGACACAGAAATGAAAGAAAGAATCCAACACAGATTAAATGATTTGCAGATAGAAAGATCAGCGAGGTTAGAAGCGATTAGTATTGGAAGACAAAAACTGAAATCACAGGTCAACAGGATTAGAGAAACTATTCAAAAAATACTTCACGAAGACACTACTCTGGCTGAGAGACTTAAAACACTTTTCAGAGAACAGGGTATCACAATCGCAAGTTTAATTACTGTTCTTGGGTTTATTATCAGTACTGCTGTGTTGGCTGTCTCCGGTGCTGGTGGACCCGGTGGTTCTCCACCGCCAGCCCCAGGCCCACCAACCCCCACAGATCCAAAAGATTTACAGTCATGGGTAAAAAAACAGTTGTCACACATATCAGACTTGCTTAAGAAATTGGCTCTGAAAGCAGTAGACTCGTTGCCTGGCATTATAGGCACTGTTGTCAGTTGGCTGATTAGTACAGCGGCAAAGGCAGTAGGGTTTATGGCAGAACATGTGTGGGTCTTTTTGGTGACAGTAGGAGGGTTAATAGTGGGTTATTTAATGAAACAGGTAAAGAAGTAATACCCCTAATCCAGTGAGACCTATTACCAATGCTGTTCTCTCTGACTCATGTGTGTCAAGGATTGGTGTTGGTGTTATCGTTATGGGTACCGGTGTCAAAGCTGGAGCTGTTACTGTCTGTACAGGTGATGATGTTACTGGTGCCGTGGCCGGGGGTGTTACCGTCTGTAATGGTTTTAATGACTGTACATGTGTGGTTGTGGCCCCCAAGTTTACAGATTGATTGAGTCCTAATTTCTGACCAACACCTGCAACAACTATTTCATTATTATAATTTGTTATTGTCCCCATTTGGAGTTGAAGGTCTGATGGCAACATGTATAACCCAATACCAACTACAAAGTCAACTTTTGATCTAGCATATCTGAGAACGTCTTGGTAGCGTTGTATGCTTGATGGGAGATCAACTACTGAATTTACTGAATCTTCTAGATTAGCGAGAAACTGTTTTTGTGAATCAAACTTTCCACTTCCATTCAGAATATTAGATTTTGTTAATGATTGTGCACCTAGTATACACCAGACATATGTTCTGATAGACTCATTTACGCGCTCGACTCCCGCTTGAGTAAATCCGTCACTCCTGTCCAAGACAAATGTGGTCCAGGCGTTAGACTGTTTCTGTTCTATTGAGCCTAACCACACTTCAGATTTTGATGAGAATGAAGTGTAGGGAGGCCAGTAATCTTGAGGGTATTGTCTGTGACTCAAAGCATAATATAATGTACCAATGCCATGGTGATCATCAAGTTTTTGTGTGAAGTCATACTTAGTGCTTATGTTAAATTCATTACAGATGCGTTCAAATGCTTTCATATCCATGGGGTTGTTAAACCTGTTAAAACTGGATTCAATGGGTAGTGGTGTATGCAGTTCTGACAGTATACGTCTAAGCTGGTAATAAACATGAAAACGATACACAGACCTAATCAGTTTGTTTGAGTGATTCAAATGGTCTGTGAATGAAACACCACAGCCTGTAGTTGAACACAGTATGGCAAAGTTAAGTTGGTTTTGAAACATCTGTAGTGGACTTGAGGACCACTTTCTTGCTGTAGCATCGTCTGTTATTGGAGGGTTTAGGTAATGATCAAAAGGGTTGGGTACTTTGACTTGAAATAAATCTTGTTCGCTTACAGCTATGTCGAGTTGATTTAGTTGAATTATTTTCTGTTCATAAGTAGGGGCGACATTATATTTAGCATCTACATTAAATTGAAATGCGTTTGTAGTGGTAATGGTTGGTGATTTAAATTCCATCCTTTTTTTATGTGATAATAAAAATGTTTATTACCTTAACAAATCTTGACACAAGCAAACCAGTGTGGTTAACTAATGGGATTGATAATCGTGATGGTAGCAAGGCTGTAGCTATCCATGAAATGTTCTACACAGTAAAGTGGTTTAATGTAACGGATGATGAAAATTATTCTGTAAGTGGAACTCTCGATGGTTTAGAAAAGGGTGATACTTTACGAGCCGGATATTATGACTTTTGTACTTTAGCTGAATGGCTTCAAAATGAATTTAAAATTAAAGCAACTTTAAACCCAGCTAATTTACTTGTTACAATTGATTTTCCGAAAAGTGGTCAGTTTTCTTTATCAAATAGTCTTTTATTATTACTTGGATTTTTAAAAAAAATAACACATCTAGATGAAGATTGGTCACAATCAGTTGGTAGTCTACTATCACCAAAAAAACCAAGAATAACTGGCAGATATCCTGTTCATTTGTCAGTACACACAGTGCTAAATGTTCATTTGAAAGAACTGAACACTACTGAAAATGTACACAATGGAAAGCCTTCAACTTTGTTAAGATGCTTGCCGACTGGAACTGCCCCATATTGTGAAAGTGTGGTTGCTAGATTTCCTAATTCTCAGTTTAAAAAATTAGGTTCTAGTTTCTTTGAATCATTGTGCTTATCTGTAACTAATCAGAATGGTAAACCAGTTGTAATGCATGATTTTTATGTTGTGTTGGAAGTTAAATAATTTTATTTTTGTTTATAAAAATGAGTGGTCTTGGTCCAAAGCCTAGAATCATACCAGTTGCGTGTTCAGTAACAGAGTTGAAAGATTTGGCAGATGTCCAGGATTTTGAGAAGGAAGGGGAAATTGGAGAAATATATGGTTTTGAACTTGATTCAAATGGCATGTACAAGAGGAAAGTAATTGTTGACATGAAAGATGGTGAAAGACAGATTCCTAAACTTGGTCAGCTTCGTGATGTTACTGTACCTACTCCACCTGTAAATAATGCGCCTTACAACTTAATACATGTGGGTAGTAAGTGGGTTGTTTCA
Source organism: Semisulcospira habei (assembly GCA_036245525.1). NCBI lineage: Eukaryota > Metazoa > Mollusca > Gastropoda > Semisulcospiridae > Semisulcospira > Semisulcospira habei. Next base: position 235,941,044 of record BTPG01000004.1, read on the forward strand.
CCTGTACCGGCACCACCACCCACAATTGACTGGGACATAAAGATTGAATTTATTAGTCCTTATGTATACACTGATGATGAAGGCGCCTTAGTGTTTAGGAAGGTTGTTAATTCTGGGCCGCTTATTGTAAGCCTTGTTCCAAGTTTTGCCCTAGACAACAATAGCAGAGAAAAACTGAAAGTTGAAAATTATGAGAGACGGAGATATCTTCTTACAACTAGAAAGGGTAGATCAGATACTTCTGTTGTGTTTATGCCAGCAAGCTTAGTCGTGGCTAGAGAAGCGACAATAGTATTTGAAATTATCATGAAATCTGTTGCTACTGCTAAAGAGGCTCAAATTGCACAAGGAATTAAACTTACATGGAATGAAACAGTAACAGAATCATCAAAGGTCTTTATTGCCATTACAAAAAATAATGATGTTATTAACGTTTCAAGCAGTATTCCAGCTGTCAAGGTGGTGGTTGACAAAACAACTTTTGTTCGTCTAACTTACATAAACCTTGAACACATTGATCTTGTTGCATTTTATTATGCCAGCAAATTGTATACTTTTGAAGAGTTGCAAAATGTAATTGCTGATTAAAAAAATATCTGTCATAAAAAATGGTGAACTTGTATCCACAAATACCACCTGAGCAGCTTGAGCCTATTGAGCGTGATAAAACATTAAAGGCAGATTCATTCCGTTTAATGAATATTACAGAAGCGTTGAAGTATTTGGAAGAAGAACAAGCAAAATACTCGAGGTGTAAACGCCGTTACAATACGGTTTTCAATTCTGTACACAACACATCAATGGCCATGGGGGTGGTTTCGGCCGGATTATCTGTAGGAGGTATAACTCTTTTTGCAACGGGGGTGGGAAGTGTTATAGGAATTGCTGTTGAAGGTATTGGTCTTGTCACAAGTCTAGCATGCTTTGGTATGGAAGCTATTAACAAAAGATTTTATATGAAGTTGCAGAAGCATGAAGCATTAAGTACGCTCGCAGCAGCTAAGCTGACGAGTATGAAACTTATTATTAGTAAGGCTTTAAATGATAATGAAATTGATGATAATGAATTTAAGAGAGTCCAGGATGATTTGGCTAACTATAAACAACAAAAATCTGAAATACAGAATAAGATGCGTAGTCAGGCTGTAAATGTTGAAGAGCTAAAGAAATCTTTTTTAGAACAAGGAAAAAAGATAGGCGTAGAAGAAACTATGAAAAAAGTTCGAGAACTTACAAGCAAGTAACGATAGGTTTTGGTAATCCATTATTTTTGTCATACACTTCGCAAAGAGATGTCATGCCTGCTCATTTGACGCCATCAGCTCCACCACCAGATTATTACTAAAAAAAAGTTTTCTTATTGTCCTTGTAACTTGAGAAATCTGTCCGAGTGTCTTATGACTTGGGTTAAGAACTTATGATAACTAACGTCAAAGTTACTTGTAAGTTGTAGGTAACTTTGAAATTAGTTATCAAGTAAGATCATAAGTTATTCACAGGTCCAAGCAAAGTTTTTTTTTAAAATTTATTTTTCATTATAAAAATGAATCAAGACGAATTACTTCTTCTAAACGATATTAATGCTGTAGAAAACAAAGACTTAGACTCGAAAAAACAGCGTCTTTTGTCTGTGATTGTCTCAGGCAAATCAAAGACTTATCTCGGAAAACAATACATGACAGAGGATATTGAATCTCTCACCGCTGACGAGCTAATCAAGCTTCATTCTAAATATGAAAACCACATTGCCTCACTAATGACACGTGATTTAAGCAGGTCTATAATATTCCTATATACAAAAGCTGTAAGTCATTTCCTACCTGTAGACACTGATAGTCTATCACACGACCTTGAAAGCAATCCTATTGTTTCAAGTTCAATTGGCAAATTAGCATGTGTCATGTTTTACAAGTTTGGAAATTACCTTTGGTAACATTACTAGTTACTGGTAGCCATATTGATTTTTCAAAAATAAATTTTACTGCAGAAGAAAATGGACGAAACCCAGGCGACTCCACAACTGAACCCTGTTTTGACACAGGTTCAAACTGTGACGAAGACTAAAAGTCCAGGCAGGGTTGAGGCTGGTAAAAGATTAGCTGAATATAATAGGCAAAAAAAATTACAGCTTAAGGCACAAACAGAAAAGACTCATGTAACTGATCCACCGTCAGGATCGTCAGGACCTGTGTCAGTACCGTCACACCTTCATGAAAGTGAGAGACAAACAACTAAGTCTGACCCTGACCCCGAACCTCAAACAACAAAATATGTAGTTGCCGGATTTGTTGTCGGATTTGGTTACGTAGGTTATCAATTATACAAAAAATACAAACCACAGACTCGTACAGTGACCAAAAAATCAGACACTCCAAAAACAAAACCAGAAGTCGCCACATTACCAGTAACACCCAAAGCCGTTGACCCATTTTTTATGCAGTAAATAAAAATATTATTTTAATTTTTCTTGCCTAAGAAATGAACGACTCAAAAAATTTAATGAACCTTGTGTATCACTCTGCCGTAATCAGCGGATTAGCAGTAGCTTATTCTATGCTGGGAAAAAGTCTACTCAAAATGAAATCAGCAGACCTCAGCAGATTGGATCTGGAAGACAGTGCTAAACTGATCACGATTGTTACAGCGTCAATTGCAACAAAAGATTTTCTTGTCAAGCAAGGAATTATTCCCGAAAATGTTTCTATGTAAATAAAAATAATATGGCGACGATAGCTATTATGATTGGTGGGGCAGTTGTTAACGCATTGGCATTCAGTGGTTCAAACTATCTCTTTTCAAAAATGGGTAGAGAGGAATCAGCGGAAAAATTAAAACGTCATAATGAAGCATCTGAAAAACTTGCTCAAGCCCAGCAAGATTATGAAAAGAATAGAATTGAGAAACTTGATTTCATCAATGAAAAACTCAGGCTTGAAGGTCACGCACAGCATACGTTTTCAAATACAGACGAAGCAATCAGGGAATATTTTCTTGTCACGGGTGAAGACATGTCTATCCCAAAACCAAAACTAAGTGACTATTACAAACCAAGCACACAACAAAGAAACGGGGAGATAATCTTTGTTCTAGTGGGAATGACATTTGTTTATTTTACAGGAGTTTTCATTGCTAGAAAAAATGGCAGCCGAAAATAAACTATCAAAAATATATTACTCTCCATCAGGCTATTGGAAAGGAGCAACAGCTATTGAAAAATTACATGCCGCTGTGGGCGGAGATATAACACTCAATCAAGTCAAGCAATGGTTACAGAGACAGGCAATTTGGCAGATATATCTTCCTGCTCCAAGAAAAATAACAAGCCCTCATTTTGAAAACACAACACCTAATGACACACACCAAATGGACCTCCTGTTCTTACCACATGACACAATAAGAAAGAAACGATACAAGTATGCACTGACTGTTGTAGACATTGCTTCAAGGTATAAAGACGCTGAAACCATAGCTGACAAAACAGCCAGTACAGTTGCTACAGCATTAACAAAAATATATGGTCGAGGCCCTTTAAGATACCCCAGACTAGTGCAGGTTGATGATGGATCAGAATTCAAAGGTGCAGTTAATCAGTTATTTGCTAAGCATGGTGTACTGGTCAGAAGAGGCATTCCAGGTGTGCACAGATCACAGGCAATTGTTGAAAACTTTAACAAACAGTTATCAGAAAGACTTTTCAGTTACCAGTATTCTAAGGAACTCATGCATGACACCCGGAACACTGAGTGGGTAAAGAGATTACCACATGTGATAAAAGCAATGAACAATGAAGGACATCCTAAGCCTGCTGATGCTATTAAATTGAAAACAATTGCAGAGCCAAAAAAAGGGCCAACCCCACCTCCAGACACAAGTTTATTTACCAAACAGGTGAGATATTTATATCAACCAGGGGAAGCTGAAAATGACATAAGACGCAGGGCGACAGACCCCATCTGGTCAACATCTGTTCATAATATAAAAAAAATAATCCCTGGTCCAGACGCAACAATATATTATCTGTATGAGCCTGCGCCTCAGAGGGCATTTGTCAGAGAAGAATTACAGATTATTCCTCCAGACACCGTTACGCATTTTTAATCATTTCATCAACTAACTCATTGATTAGTTCATCAACCAGTTCGTCAGCTATTTCTTCAGATAACTTGAGTCTGTAATGACCTGGTGCATAAGCTTTTTCCTTACTGAAAAACACTCGTTTCGTGTCCCCTACTGCTAGAGACTTCTTTTGTGTTTGAATCATTTCAATATTGTGTCTATTTGACCTCAGTGTTTTGTTTGGATAATCAGGCATCAGTTCTCCATCTAACACTTTCTTGTAATGTTCATGACGGATGTCTTTATTTTTTATTGCTGTTTTCTTGATACCTTTTGCTTTTGACTGACTACCCTTCTGGTGCAGTATAGAATACATTTTTGATCTCAGTCCAACGTACTCAACTATTGGCACACCATTTAGTTCATCTTTAAACTTACCAGGCACTTTCTTGTTTTGTGTGTTGAACAGTGGATGGTCTTTAGGGTAATCAGATGTGTCATACATGTGTAACTCTGTTTTCATGTCTTCATAAAAGTCTTCAGTAGGCACGTCTATGATCATAGAGTCAGTGTCAGTGTATAGCAGACGACACTCAGGATACTTTGGTTTGAAGTAATCATAATAAAATTCAAGCATCAACAGTTTTGACAATTCAAGAATTGCCATACCAATGAATACTGGCTTGTCTAGTTTAACAATCTTTTTTTTTGAGTGACACTGCATACAATGATGAATGAAATTCTTTATACCCTGTGTACTGTGGCTTACCTGTAAGTTTAATTGCACCTGATTCAGTTGTGACCAGTCTCACATCTTTGCGGTGATGAGGATTTTCCATCGTCTTACCAAAACAGGCATTGTTCATAAGCTTAAAGAAGTCTTTGTCAAATGCAGTGTTGCCGTCCCTCGCACGCAATGTGGTGTTCTTCATTATGTAATCTTTCATGAAAGCACTCTGATCAAATTGAATACCTCTGTGAACTTTCTTTAGTACTAACCCATGTCTGATGTAAAACTGTAACAAGCGATAGTGACACACGTAATTGAATTTATCATTTAAATTTGGCACTAGTTTGGTGTCTTCTTTTTTCCCTGTCATACTCATTTTCTCAACAGCCAACGGATAATCATTGTGGTAATCATGTAGATGATGTGGGTACTCCAGGTCTACTTCAAAGATCCAACCCTTTTCATCATTTTGACCTCGATCCATAATATATTTTGTTAATTTTTTTATGCCATACTGTGACAAATCATACAAACAAAAGTTTTTTAATGGCAACAATTCACACATTGCAAATCCATACAAATTATTAGCATCCAAGTATGTAATAAATGACATTGGCTTTGAGGGGTCAAAGTCGTCAAGATATTTGTTGTTGGCCTTGCCATAATTATTTGCTGCTAAACTAATCCCTCCCCTCAATCCACGTTCCACCATTTCACCCATCGTACGATCAGACAACAGGTCTATAGATATCTTACTGGATTTCAAAAATGCATCCCATGTCATGCCAGGACTAGTTATATAGCAAGCTGGGTCAAGACTGTAATGTAACAAACCCTTCTCACGATAACTTTTGAATACGTCTGCTAGCAAGCAAACGTCAGCTTTCAAGTACTGATCATGGTAGTCACCAATTGTCTGACATCCTAGTTTACCCCATGCATCAAGTGCATGCTGGTAATCAGAGTCAGAAATACCTTTGCCAGTTAGTGTAGAATAAAATTTCTCTTTTGGAGGCAGTCTCCTTTCTTCAAACACTACCCAGTCACTGATGTACTCATATGGATAAACACCTTTTTTAATCAAGTCTGGCTCAAAATATTTACTTGTTATTGGATACTCAGTCAGTCCTTCTGCTAGACTAGCCAACCCTAAAGACAGATGTTGCATAGAGTCATAAAATGATAATTTATCTAACCTAAAAGTCAAGTATTTCTCAGTTGTCTGGGCAATACAACTTATGTTTTTGTAAGACTCATCCACAGCCTGCATGATAATATGTGAATCATATCCTTTGAGATTGTGGAAAAAGATTGGTAACTTATATGTCTTAGGATCTATTTTTAATAACAAGTTACAATTGCTATGTGCAGCACCTCTGTAACATCCAGTTATGTGATCATGGTCACGAACTTTATCACCCCCCAGAGGCTGTTCACAAATCCAACACGTCTCAGCTGTATCAAATTTTAGTTTGTCTTCTTCTGTCATCACTAAAGGCATCTGACATGTTGTGAGATACTGTACTACCTGACTATACAGTTGTCTCATTTCTGTTAAAAACAGACATGCTGCATTTTCACCCCTGTAGATAACAGGTTCTGAATGAAGACCGTCTGACCTAACAATAATGTATCCAAAAGAACACACCACTTGGTCACTCAATTTTATAGTCTTTGGTAATGGCTCTGGAACTGGACCCTCATATGGAACAACGAGTGATTCAAAATCTGCGTATACTACAAATGGCAGCTTTTGTTGATTAACATAGTTCTTGAAATAAACCTTGCTGCCAGGATCTGGATACCTAAGTATTGTTTGAATGTCATCAGCCGACCTACAGTGCTGGGTATGCTTATGTGCCACTTTTATACAGGAGAACCTTTGTAAGCATCTTTTACATATTTCCTGTTTGCCATTGTGTTTTGATACATGATTATGAATTAGTCGTGACATACTCCTAATAATTGTGTAGTGAAAGTTATCACCAGAGCTTATTAGTAACATATCAACATGTTTATCTTCTGGCTGCCCATAGGTTGGGGCAATTGGAGATACTCTAATTGGCTGTAACTTATTCTCAGATTCATTTTCCCACACAAACACATTCACAGATATACCAGGATTTAGTTTTTCAAACAAGTCTATGTCCTCTATTTTAACAGGGAACTCAATGCCACTGAAGTTGAGTTCGTTTACAAATTTGGTATAGTTAGATACACGATCAGGTCTTGTTTTTACAAAGTGTAGTTTAGCAAGCACACACCACATGAAACAATAGTTGTCATTGTTCTGAATATTGACCACACCCTTTTTGTCTACAACCTCTTTTGGTAGTGGTATCCATGATTTGCCTAAAATAGGATGATATCTTGACTGCTTTAGTTGTAGTTCATGTACAAGGCCTTCATGCCAGCCAGACCCTTGCATTTCTGCTCTGTCAATTGCTTCATGGAAGTCTGGTAACAATCTTTCTCTAAACACTTTCTCTAGTTCTCTTCTCGAATTAACTGTGTGCTGCCTTGTCGAGATATACGTTACAATAACTTCACCAACATCTCTGACAAATTCTATTTTTGCAACAATCTGAATCTTTACACTATCAGAAAGAAGGTTATTTTGTATGACTAAAAAAGATCTTTCTATTGATTCATAGACATTGTAAATATTATATATAGGTAAGTCAGTTGTGTGAAACACGTTTCTTAATCTTTGACGGTTGTCCATCTTTTTTATTTGTCCGACAAAAAAATAAATAGAAAATTATATAATAAAAATTGTACTTTATTGGCTGTAACTCCTATAATAAACAGATTTGTTTACACACTGACTCAATCATCATTATTGTATGTGTAATACCATTTTATTAAATGTAATATCGTTAAAATATAAATTTATTTTATATAGTTCTTTTGCTAAATTACTACACAATTTAGTAAACCAACCATCGTAATATTCGTTAACAGTAAATGATTGTGTCTTAATATCAACAGTTATTTTTTTAATAAATGGATTATCAACACATAAAGTTATATTACCAGACATATACACTGTTGTTGGTAACATAAATAAATTACCAGGTGACTCTCTATTATTAAGCTGGCTTTCATATTTAACATCTTTAAAGCAATGTGTAATATCTATGATTTCACTAATAGGCCAATTTTGTCTGTCTGTCATTTTTAAAGACAAACCCAAAAGTATAAATTAATTCACTAACCCATACCCTGTAGGTTGATCTGTCTTTAAAATGAGCTTTAGATGCTTAGTTGATTTCAGTTTATTTTTTACATCATCCCGTTCTTGCTTATTTGGAATGACATCGTTCTCTCTGAGACAGTCTTCAAAGCTGTCACGGTCCTTACAGTAAAACAAACAGATAAACTTTAACTGCTCACGAAAATCTTTCAGTACAGCATTATATTTCTGAGTAAGAATCCATACACTTATGTTTGCATGTCTGCCACTGAAGGCAAGTTCTGCTAATATGTTTCTCTTTTTGACAATGTCTTTCTCTGCAGAACAGTCATCGACTATGAACAACGTTGGCTGTCCTTCAAATTGCTTGTAAAAATATAGCAGGTAATCATTCAGTTTTTTTTCAGGGTCTACTAAATAGATATTGCTGTCAGTCCAAATAAATAAACGGTTGTGATAAGCTTTGTTGTGTTTGATTGTTGGACAAAATATTACAATGTTTTCGAAATGATGAAGGTATCTTGTTTGTAAGAGGTTAAGAACAAATTCAGTCTTCCCACACGAAGTGGCGCCACAAAATAGGCCGCAATGTGAATCGTGCGTCATTAAGTCCATTTTAATACAAAATATAATTTTAATACAAGTAACCGTCTGCAATATGATTAAAACAAAACTTATCTTTTGGTTTACAAGATGTTTCTTAACAAAACACATAAATCCTTCCTAGCAAAACACATCTTGCATTCAACACATCATTTTCAAAATGACTACACAGACGACTGTAAAATCTTTCAGGCAAAACTAGCCTAACATAGTTCGTTCGTCCACAGCACCGAGGCCGTGATCATGACTGGCCCTGAGGCCCTGAGCGGGTTATGCCTTGGGTGGGACAGAGAAATCTATTGCCTCATGCACAGCAGATGCGAGATTGACGTGCGGGAGGCGTTGACTGAGTTACGGGTAGTAGGCTAGCATGAGGCATAGATTTTCATGCGAAGCCCTGCGACTCAGTGCAGCAGCTCATGAGAATTTATGCCTCATGCGCAGGCCGTGGTTAGTTCGGGTGTAATCATATGGACGGCCCTCAGTGACTGACGGGCGGGTTATGGGGGCCGCGCAGACGCGACTGAGATTGACGTGCCAATAGGAGGCAGCTTTGAGTTACGGGTGAGTAGGCTAGCATGAGTGCATGTGTCACAAGTCCTGTTAGGGCTGGCCTGCGCAGAAGTCAACACTAAATACCCTTTAGTCTACTCACAAGAAGGGCCTTATCTTAAAGCTTTCTCTGTTTTCCAACAGGTTGCAAACTCATTTTGGCTCTGTGTCTGTGAAGACTTCATGGTGTTTATACATAGAGTGGGTTTTTTCCCCCGCCCGCCCACAATCTTTAGTCAATGCTTGTTATGTTGTTATAAACACAGATCTAAATGAGTGAGGGGTAATGTATATAATTACTGAATTTATGACGGGGCTCTCTCTGTGTAAGAAAAAAAAAATTGTGGGCGTGTGGAGCCGCTGGCTATTTGAATATATGAAAGAAAACCATATAGTGAACACATAATTAAAAAAATTATACATTTCTTTTTGAATATTGTGTAGGGTCTGGTACATATTTAAAAAAATTAAAAATTCCTGTATGAATATTGTGTTTGGTCTCGTACATATTGACTCAAGTCGGGTGAATACCAAGACAAGTTCGGTGCATAACGATCTTTCAGAACAGGTCCAATCATAACGCGCCTGAACGAAGGTGACTGTTTACTAGTCTGAGGTTATGTATATATTTCGCACTGTCGATTGTGTGGCCATGTCAATTGTATGGTGGACTGCGAAAGTAGGTCAGTTTGTTTAGAAGTGGATCGGCGCATTGTCGCCGTGTGCTGGTCTATTGTTTATTGTGACATTGTATGGATGAGTGCGGAGGGTGGTGACGTTTAAGGGGGGGGGGGGGTGTATTACGCAGTTTGTTTAGCAGTGACTGAATCAGCGCACTGTTAATTGTGTGGCCCTGTGCTTGCCTATTGTTTATTGTATGGTGGAGTGCGGTGGGTGGTGACGTTTTAAGGGGAGGGGGGAGGTGTATTATGCAGTTTGTTAAGAGGGCATTATGTGGTGAATCAGATACATTCTTTGCACTGAGAATTGGGATAACGGGAGATTGGAAATTCTGAAAAGTAGCCTATGTAATTTACCCTGATTTAAAACTATCGATACGGTATTACTGACATAGGTGTCATTAGCGTAATTACGTATGTAATTTACCCTGATTTAGAAGTATCGATACGGTATTACTGACATAGGTGTCGCAGGGCTCACTAATATACTATTTTGTATGTGCAGAGAGAGAGAGAGAGAGAGAGACACACATACACTATTTGGGCATAAAAGACTATTGTTTACCATGGTGGTATAAACAGGAAGTATTCTCAGGAAGGCCAACTCTGACAGCATTGAGTGGTGGGTTGCGTGTACGGTAGTCACTATTTCTCGGGAAGATATTTTAACTAGCCTTTTGTTTCCAAGGGGTTGGGGGACCTGACTGGGCAGATAAATCTGTTAAATGTATTTGGTCAAGTGTGTTTGTTTATTTACGGAAAGGATTAAATAAATTAATTGTTTCTGAAATGGGTGTCGTTGTATTCTCCTATATACTTTCTCTAAAGTATGATATTCAAAGACATTTGGAGTCCGCTGGGGCCAAGGCATCAATACATCCCAAAGCACTTTTTCGTTAACCCTTTCGGCCTGGCAAACTGCTTTACTGGTTGGCGATCTCGTATACCGTGCAGCCCGGAAAACCGCTAGAGCGGTGTCAGGTGTTTTATATCGCGCTCCCGGTGATATGCGAGCCTCACCGTGCATGTGGTGACTTCGCACTGACAGTGCGTGCGTACTTTTGTACATTGTATGCGGTCAGCTTTGCGGCGCTAGCATGCGTATTACGGTCGAAATGGCGAGTGAATGTGTAGATATTCGAAGTGATACAATTTTGTGTTTGGAGACATGGTTTCAAAAGCAGATAGCTTTGATGTATTGGTACACGTGTGCCCACCTACTGTGTGGCAGCATAACCACGTGTTGGCAGTGTCTGTCAGCTGGAGCGATCGACGGTTGAGGCACTGACAACGCCAATGACATACAGCTTGATTCTGAAGCTGAATTTGGAAATTCCGTAATTGATATTCCGTTCCTCTGATGCTACACCTTGGTGCACATGTAGGTGACTCTGTGGACACCGACACACATTGGTCACACGTTTAGTACGTGCATTGTCCTTACAACACTGGTACTTCCACCCGATCGTGTATGAGACACAACATCGTTCAATGCCGCTTATTACATGTTGTCTAGACTGGATATACCGTACAGTGGCAGGTGTAAACATTGCGGCTGGTGACAAAGTAGGAGCCTTACAGTGTATCGGCATACTGGAGCTGCATGGACACTGGATACTATACCGTACAGTGGCAGGTGTAAACATTGCGGCTGGTGACAAAGTAGGAGCCTTACAGTGTATCGGCATACTGGAGCTGCATGGACACTGGATACTATACCGTACAGTGGCAGGTGTAAACATTGCGGCTGGTGACAAAGTAGGAGCCTTACAGTGTATCGGCATACTGGAGCTGCATGGACACTGGATACTATACCGTACAGTGACAGGTGTAAACATTGCGGCTGGTGACAAAGTAGGAGCCTTACAGTGTATCGGCATACTGGAGCTGCATGGACACTGGATACTATACCGTACAGTGGCAGGTGTAAACATTGCGGCTGGTGACAAAGTAGGAGCCTTACAGTGTATCGGCATACTGGAAATGCATGGACACTAACGTGTCGCAGTAACAGATGCCCTTTTTAGTTACTGATGCATGTTAAGTAACAGCGATCTGTCATGCACGAAAGACATTTTTGGCTCATGTGCGAAGAAAAAGTGAGTCCGTTCCGAGCCAGCAGTCGTCCGTCTGCCGTCGTGCGTGGTAAACTTTAACATTAGCATTTTCTCGGAGACTATTGAAGCTACAGTCTTTAAACTTGGCCCAAGGATACTTTGTGGCAAGACCTTTCTGAACATGCCAATTTTAGTGACAGTTTCTCACAAAGGTCAAGGTCACAGAGGATCAGGAAATATATAAAAAATAGCCATTTTGGACATAATTTCTTTTTCTCAAATCAAACTATTCACAACTTCAAACCCAAACTTGGTACAAAGATACCTGATAAAAAGACCTTTATATGCACACTAATTTCGTTGATCCCTCGGAAAAGTCAAGGGTCACAAGAGCTCAAGAAAAATGTCCGAAATGACCATATTTTTACAAAAAAGAGTTGTTGTTTTTTCGCAAATACTATTTACAACTTCAAAACCAAACTTGCTACAGCGATATCTGATATTGTGTAAATAAAATAGCTAATAGTGTGGATAAATGTCTTTATTTTTAATTTGTTTACTGTGGTGTATTTTTTTTGTTGCGTGTTGCGCTGAAATGATTACACAAAATACACATTTTTTAAGCAGCCCATTACACAAAATGGTCTAAGAGGGGTAGGCACCTCTGATTAGGTGGCACCTCCATCTGCTGCAACAGGTACCTGGTCATTAGGTGGCACCTCCATCTGCTGCAACAGGTACCTGGTCATTAGGTGACACCTCCATCTGCTGCAACAGGTACATGGTCATTAGGTGACACCTCCATCTGCTGCAACAGGTAAAGGTCATTAGGTGACACCTCCATCTGCTGCAATAGGTACCTGGTCATTAGGTATCCCCACCCGGGTCTGCCCTGGGGGACTTGGGTGGGGTTAGGTATTTTTTAGTTCCCAGGGTCACCCTGGTCAGCCCCACAGGGTGGGTTTTTCTCTCTATTCTGGGGCATGTGTTTCTGTCTACCCTTTGTCCATTCACCTGTATTTGCCTTTTTAAAACTCTCCCTACTGTCTGCACTGCCTGTAGCTCTTGATATTGGATGTGTGTTGCTAAATGGTCTTAGCTTTATTTAGGCCCCATGTGTTAGGTTTATTTAATGTATTTGACCGGCTGGTGACATACATTCAATGTTCTGTTTATTTTTTTTCACAAGCAGTGCAGGCACGTCCTGAGAAAGCCTTGTTGCTGTCGGGACGTTAAGCAATGTACAATCAATCAATGGTCATTAGGTGGCACCTCCATCTGCTGCAACAGGTACACAGTCACTAGGTGGCACCTCCATCTGCTGCAACAGGTACGGTCATTAGGTGGCACCTCCATCTGCTGCAACAGTTCACGGTCATTAGGTGGCACCTCCATCTGCTGCAACAGGTACCTGGTCACTAGGTGGCACCTCCATCTGCTGCAACAGGTACCTGGTCACTAGGCAGCACCTCACACCTTGGGCAATGTGACTGTGTACCTGGTTACTAGGTGGCCCCTCACACCGTGGGCAATGTGGCTGTGTACCTGGTCACTAGGTGGCACCTCACACCGTGGGCAATGTGACTGTGTACCTGGTCACTAGGCGGCACCTCCACACCTTGGGTAATGTGGGAGTGTACCTGGTCACTAGGCGGCACCTCACACCGTGGGCAATATGGCTGTGTATCTGGTCTCTAGGCGGCACCTCACACCTTGGGCAATGTGACTGTGTACCTGGTCACTAGGCGGCACCTCACACCTTGGGCAATGTGACAGTGTACCTGGTCACTAGGTGGCACCTCCACACCTTGGGCAATGTGGCTGTGTACCTGGTCACTAGGTGGCACCACCACACCTTGGGCAATGTGGCTCACTGGCTGTGTACCTGGTCACTAGGTGGCACCTCACACCGTGGGTAATGTGGCTGTGTACCTGGTCACTAGGTGGCACCTCACACCGTGGGCAATGTGACTGTGTACCTGGTCACTAGGTGGCACCTCACACCGTGGGCAATGTGGCTGTGTACCTGGTCACTAGGTGGCACCTCACACCATGGGTAATGTGACTGTGTACCTGGTCACTAGGCGGCACCTCACACCGTGGGTAATGTGACTGTGTACCTGGTCACTAGGTGGCACCTCACACCGTGGGTAATGTGGCTGTGTATCTGGTCACTAGGTGGCACCTCACACCGTGGGCAATGTGACTGTGTACCTGGTCACTAGGTGGCACCTCACACCATGGGCAATGTGACTGTGTACCTGGTCACTAGGCGGCACCTCACACCGTGGGCAATATGACTGTGTACCTGATCACTAGGTGGCACCACACCTTGGGCAATGTGGCTATGTACCTGGTCACTAGGTGGCGCCTCCACACCTTGGGCAATGTGACTGTGTACCTGGTCACTAGGTGGCACCTCACACCGTGGGCAATGTGACTGTGTACCTGGTCACTAGGTGGCACCTCACACCGTGGGCAATGTGGCTGTGTACCTGGTCACTAGGTGGCACCTCACACCGTGGGCAATGTGACTGTGTACCTGGTCACTAGGTGGCACCTCACACCGTGGGCAATGTGGCTGTGTACCTGGTCACTAGGTGGCACCTCACACCGTGGGTAATGTGACTGTGTACCTGGTCACTAGGCGGCACCTCACACCGTGGGTAATGTGACTGTGTACCTGGTCACTAGGTGGCACCTCGCACCGTGGGCAATGTGGCTGTGTACCTGGTCACTAGGCGGCACCTCACACCGTGGGCAATGTGACTGTGTACCTGGTCACTAGGTGGCACCTCACACCGTGGGCAATTTGACTGTGTACCTGGTCACTAGGCAGCACCTCACACCGTGGGCAATGTGGCTGTGTACCTGGTCACTAGGCGGCACCTCACACCGTGGGCAATGTGGCTGTGTACCTGGTCACTAGGTGGCGCCTCACACCGTGGGCAATGTGGCTGTGGGGGTCAATGGGTTAACCCAGATTTCAAGAAAGAATCCAGTTTTCTTCTCATACTAAAAATAATTCATTCATTTCACTGTTTACAAAGTGTATTTATTGGGTACAAAAAGAAAGAATCCAGTTTTCTTCTCATCCTAAAAATAATTCATTCATTTCACTGTTTACAAAGTGTATTTATTGGGTACAAAAAGAAAGAATCCAGTTTTCTTCTCATCCTAAAAATAATTCATTCATTTCACTGTTTACAAAGTGTATTTATTGGGTACAAAAAGAAAGAATCCAGTTTTCTTCTCATCCTAAAAATAATTCATTCATTTCACTGTTTACAAAGTGTATTTATTGGGTACAAAAAGAAAGAATCCAGTTTTCTTCTCATCCTAAAAATAATTCATTCATTTCACTGTTTACAAAGTGTATTTATTGGGTACAAAAAGAAAGAATCCAGTTTTCTTCTCATCCTAAAAATAATTCATTCATTTCACTGTTTACAAAGTGTATTTATTGGGTACAAAAAGAAAGAATCCAGTTTTCTTCTCATCCTAAAAATAATTCATTCATTTCACTGTTTACAAAGTGTATTTATTGGGTACAAAAAGAAAGAATCCAGTTTTCTTCTCATCCTAAAAATAATTCATTCATTTCACTGTTTACAAAGTGTATTTATTGGGTACAAAAAGAAAGAATCCAGTTTTCTTCTCATCCTAAAAATAATTCATTCATTTCACTGTTTACAAAGTGTATTTATTGGGTACAAAAAGAAAGAATCCAGTTTTCTTCTCATCCTAAAAATAATTCATTCATTTCACTGTTTACAAAGTGTATTTATTGGGTACAAAAAGAAAGAATCCAGTTTTCTTCTCATCCTAAACATAATTCATTCATTTCACTGTTTACAAAGTGTATTTATTGGGTTTGATTTCTTTTCAACAGATGGACAGCACCATGACTCTGCTGGCAAAGACACAAGCAACACTGCCGGTGACGATGCAGAAAATGCGGCCAAGTTAGCACCAAGTGGAATCTGTGAAATGGACTGTGACATACATGGTGTGAAACTAGAGTCGGACTCGGTGCCCAGTGTTTACAGTGACACAGACTGTGACATTAAGCATGATGTCAAACTGGAGCCAAGCTCATCCCAGTGCACAAAGGCCATCCGGCTGACATCAGCCACCATCGGCCTGCGAGCGGCTGAGCGGGGGCCAATGGCAGCCAATGCCGTCCAGCTAGCCATTTGCTCATTGGAATCCATCCAGGATGACATGGACTGTGACATAGATGATGAGTTAGAGTCAAACTCAGTCAGGAGTGTTTACAGTGATGTGGAATGTGGGCATGTTGGCGACATTGATAATGGGACTGCGTCACCTGCTGAGTTAGAGTCAAACTCAGTCAGGAGTGTTTACAGTGATGTGGAATGTGGACATGTTGGCGACATTGATAATGGGACTGCGTCGCCTGCTGGGATGGAATCCGACTCACAGGAGTGTGCAAGCCTCATCCAGCAACAACCTTGTACCACCCCACAATATACCGGGTTGAAAAGGTCAGATCTGCGAAAGCCGGGGGAAATGCTTTGTAAACTGTGCAATGTATGTTTTCACTCGGCCAGACAACTCAAACAACACATGTCGACTCACTCAGGGCGAAAGCCTGGCGCTGCTACGAGTGGCAGGAAAAGTAGGGAGTGTTTGAAACCCCATCAGAGAATGCAGCCATTTGTACTGTTGTGTAATAAATGTTTTGGGCCAGCAAAGCAAGGTGTGTCTTCCACTACAGACCAGAAGACTCCCACTGGAGGACAGTGTTCCAAAGCCAAGCAGAGAATGCAGCCATTTGTTCTTTTGTCTGATATACGTTTTCAGTCACCCTGTCAGTTGATGCGAGGTTTGTCCGCTCACACAGGGCAGATGCCTGACACGTGTATCACAGAGCAGATGATGACTACTCCTGTCAGTAACTGTATTGATGAGAAAACGGCACAACAGAACACATCATTTGACGTTGTGGACAACACAGCTTTAGATACTGTGAGCCAACAAACAGTGTGGCGGAACACATCATTTGACATTGGGGCCGAACAAATACCAACAAGCAACACAGCATTGGGCATTGTGGAGGAACAAACAGCAGAGCACAAGACATGTGACACTGGGGACCTACAAGCATTGGGGCGGGACACAGCACTGGACACTGCAGGCAAAGAGCAAGCAGGGCAGAACATAAGACCTGTTGACAGCATGGACAAACAAACAACAGACGAGCAGACTGCAGGGCAGAGCAGAAGACCTGTTGACAGCATGGACAAACAAACAAGAGACCAGCAGACTGCAGCGCAGAGCAGAAGACCTGTTGACATCATGGACAAACAAACAAGAGACGAGCAGACTGCAGCGCAGAGCAGAAGACCTGTTGACAGCATGGACAAACAAACAACAGACAAGCAGACTGCAGGGCCGAGCAAAAGACCTGTTGACAGCATGGACAAACAAACAACAGACGAGCAGACTGCAGCGCAGAGCAAAATGGCAGTAGACAGCGCAGACAAGCAGACAGGAGCGCAGAGCAAAATGGCAGCAGACAAGCAGAGAGCAGCGCAGGGCAGAATGACAGTAGACAGTGCAGACAAACAGACAGAAGGGCAGGACACGATCCCCGTAAGCGCTAGTTTTCATGCTGACGTCGACCGCAATGAACCCGTTCATGGCTGTTCGCAGGCCCACTGCAGCCAACGGCTGCCCAAGGGTTCTGTTGACAGCACAGACGAGCAAAGAGCGAGTGAAGAGACCAGCGCAAGACCACTGGTGTGCGAGTTCTGCAGAGAATCCTTTCAACGGTCTGAGCTCTTGTTTTCACATGTGTGCAAAAAACGATTCAAGTGCCCCCACTGTGCTGCTATATTTGGCAGTCACAAAATCCTGCAGGAACATGCATCTTCCCACAGAGGCAAAGAGCGTGAGTGTGCCGATTGTGATCGCAGGTTTACAAGAACGTCTCACTGGGAAACGCACGTGTGCAAGAAATCTCACTGGTGCACGGGCTGTGATGTCAAGTTTGACAACGCCTATGGCTTGGAACAGCACACGGGCACACAGATGCCTTGCAAGTCCTATGTCTGTGCTGACTCTTGTGGAGAGTCTTTCAAGCTGGCTTGTGAGCTGAGACAGCACATGAATAGTGTGCACGGAAAGAGCAAGTATAAATCTGTAATCAAATTCAGATGTGGTGTTTGCAGTGCCAGTTTTGATCGTCCGTGGAGACTACAGGACCACATGCTGAAACACTCTGGCGTAAAGCCATACAAGTGCTCACAGTGTGATTCAGCTTTCGCTAGTCCTTACTCTTTGACATACCACATGAGGGGACACGCAGACAAGCAACCTAAACTGTGTGCACTGTGCGGTGCTTCTTTTCTTAGGAAATTATCGTTAAAGTTGCACATGGCCAGGAAGCACAATGGCGAAAAAAGATTTGTATGTGAACACTGTGGAGAAGGCTTTTGTACAGGTAAAGCGTTGACAAGTCACGTGTTCACCCACACAGGCATAAAGACTTTTAAATGTAAGCAGTGTGATGCTACTTATCGCGGCCATTCTGGCTTGAGAGCTCACATGATGAGGCACGCTGGCAAATGTGATGTATGTGGTGCCACTTTCCCAACGAGCAGTGAATTGAAAGTACACAAGCGTGTCCACAGAGTGGGCGTCCACACAGTGCGCAAGCAGTTCCAGTGTCCAGATTGCGGTGGCGTTTATCCATCGAAGCCATCTCTAATCGTGCACATGACGATTCACAGCGCCAACAAACCATACAAATGTCAGCAGTGCAGTGCGTCTTTTCGAATTGAGTCGATGTTGAAAACCCATATGCTGATCCACTCAGGGTTGAAGCCGTTCAAATGTACGGAGTGTGGGGCTGACTTCACCCAGGCTGGCCACTTGACGAAACACAAGAGTGTTCACACAGACGCACACCCACACAAGTGCTCCCACTGTACAGCCTCCTTCAAACGTGCCATAAACCTGAAACAGCACATGGCCATTCACACAGGCCAGAAACCACACAAGTGTGCTGAATGCGGTGCTAGCTTCACCCAGGCCAGCAGCTTGGCGTCCCACATGGTTCTGCACTCGGCCAAGATGCCCTACAAATGCAAACGCTGTGACGCTAGTTTCAAGTGGCCTGTCAACCTCAAAGCGCACATGAAAAGTCACACAGACCAGTAGTACGTACAGGACTGTCGACCTCAAAGTGCACATGAAAAGTCACACAGACCAGTAGTACGTACAGGACCGTCAACCTCAAAGTGCACATGAAGTCACACAGACCAGTGACACGTCGTCAGCACCAGTACATTCGAGTTTTGACGATAGGTCCTACCCCGAATTACAAGGAAGGGAGACATGACTTATCAGACTCACAGAAGCAGGAGATAAGGCAGCTGTTGTACGGTTTTAAGGACGTATTGTCTGACGTACCGGGCACAACGTCCCTCATAAAGCACGACGTGAAGACGGGGAACTCCCCGCCAGTGCACAGAAGGCCGTACAGAATAGCTCAGTCGGCTAGAGCTAGTATTGAGGAGGAGCTGAACCGCATGTTAGACATGGGCATCGTGAGACCGTCAATCAGCCCTTAGCCGCACCCATCGTTGTCGTGAAGAAAGCCGATGGCACCCTTCGTTTCTGTGCGGATTATAGGGCGCTGAACCAGGTGACAGAGTTTGACCCTTTTCCCATGCCCCGTATTGATGAGGTACTAGAGAGTGTTGGAAATGCCAAGGTGATTTCCACCATAGACCTTACCTCAGGATTCTGGCAGATACCTCTTACTGAAGAGGCAAAACTGAAATCCGCATTCGTCACCCCATTCGGACACTTTCAGTTCGAAGTAATGCCTTTCGGAATGGTGAACAGTCCAGCAATGTTCACGAGGTTGATGTCCGTAGTGTTAGCCGGCTGTAAGCACGCGAGGGCATATATGGATGATGTCGTTATCTTTAGCCCATCGTGGGAACACCACATTGAGGATTTGAACGATGTGCTTTTGCGTGTGAGGTCTGCGGGTCTTACTGCAAAGCCCTCGAAATGTGAGATCGGTCGTTCTGAACTGCCCTACCTCAGATTCGTCATTGGAGGGGGCACCCTCAAGCCGCAAGAGAAAAGATCAAAGCGATCCAGGAGTTCCCTAGGCCGCAAACCAAGACCGATGTTCGCGCCATTCTCGGAATGTTTGGGTATTACCGTCGGTTTCTGCCCTCCTTCGTGGAAATTTCGGCACCTCTAAGCGACCTGACGAAGAAAGATTGCTCAAACAAGGTACAGTGGTCTCCAGAGTGTGAGTTAGCTTTTCAGACATTGAAAGACCGCATTTCCGCCGCACCAGTGCTGCAGAACCCAGACTTTTCGAAACCGTTTCTGGTCCAGACCGATGCTTCAGAAAGAGGTCTGGGTGCTGTTTTGTCGCAAATCGAAGACGATGGTGAAGAACACCCGGTAATGTTCCTCAGTCGGAAACTTCGCGGCGCCGAGACACGTTACTCCACCGTGGAGAAGGAGTGTTTGTCGATCGTATGGGCTGTGGACCTACTGCACCCCTACCTGTACGGTCGAAGTTCACCGTCCAAACGGATCATCAGCCCCTAAAGTGGTTAGACCGGTTGAAAGACAAGAACAACCGTCTGCTGCGCTGGAGTTTGATGTTGCAACAGTATCAGATCCAGTTCCAGCACCGAGCCGGGTCCAAAAACGCTAACGCGGACGGCCTGTCACGCCCGTCAGACGCCTGAATCAAAAGGCAATTTGCAGTAAGCTTGTCGAATCATCGGACTCTATTTAGGCACTGATATGTGCATTGTGATATATCTCTACAAGTTTGTTGATTATTATTTAAACCTCTGACGTGCTTTAATCATGGTGGGGGGTGTCAAGATGTAGAGATATACAGGGTCCGGTGGAACCAATAATTAGGGTGCGACTGTTGCAGCGTGAGAATGTTTACCGTAGTGCAGAGATGCAGCTGGGATGTGGTGAAGGCTTAGCAATTAGTTAAGGCGGGGGCAGGGGTCTGTTTACTGTCCACTGTCAGATGTCATAGATCAAGGGTCGGGTAGTTTTAATCAAGATAGAAAGGAAGGGTATAGAGTGTGAGAAAGGGGAAGAATGAGTCAGTTGCGAGCTGGCGGCCGGCAGAGAAAGACTGTAAACTAGAATAAAGAAAACTGAAAAGATGTTTGGTGTATTATTTTGAAAGGAGAGAGGAGAAGCCTTTCACACAAGGGCAGTGCCAGACTACCTTGACACCTGATGGTGTTAAGCACTAGCCTTGAATTATTATGGTTGATCCATCTCCTGCAACTGGCACATAATTGTTAATGTTAGGCAGCACTGCAAAATGACAGCAATGCCGCCTTGGAGAGAAGTGGGTTCCTGGCAGTTCTAGCAGTGTGCCAGAATCAGCTTTACTCCTCTGGGCACCAAGCTATCCTGGCACCACCCTTACACTTGACAGCAGAGGACGACTCCCGCCTTGGGTAATTCGGACTTTCAGGCAGAATGCTTTGATTTTCTCTTCACAACAAATTTCATGAGGCATCAACTCATTCGAGACCAACTGCATGCGGCTTTAGCTGCATATACAGATGAGGCCTCAAGTCATTCGAGACCAACTGCATGCGGCTTTAGCTGCATATACAGATGAGGCCTCAAGTCATTCGAGACCAACTGCATGCGGCTTTAGCTGCATATACAGATGAGGCCTCAAGTCATTCGAGACCAACTGCATGCGGCTTTAGCTGCATATACAGATGAGGCATCAAGTCATTCGAGACCAACTGCATGTGGCTTTAGCCATATGCGGATGCAGTTCATCTGGAATGAGTTAAGTGTCCAAATCCTCTCTCGATTTCTGTTCACCAGACTCCTGGGCTATCTGCTTCAATATTTCATCGTGAACAAGCCTGCTTATTTTAATTTTCAGTATTTTCCTCTTGTTTTCACATTTGACATCCTTCAGATCTTGTACTGGACTCTTTGCCCAGCTGCTGTCGGAATCTTGACTGTCAGTGTTGGTGGTGGCGGCAGATGACGGAATATGAGCGTTCTGATTTGGAAAGTACCGCCACACTGCATCAAATGCAGCCTCTTCACAGAGTTCCTTGCGCTTGTTACCGTTGCTTGCTGCTGGTGGTGTAGAGGATGCCACAATAGGTTGAGGCTGCTGACCACAGAAATAGACAAGAATAACTTTCCCCTCTTGTTGATGTAGCCACTGGCACTGGCCACAGAAACAGACCAGAATAACTTCACCCTCGTGTTGATGTAGCCACTGGCACTGGCCACAGAAACAGACCAGAATAACTTCCCCCTCTTGTTGATGTAGCCACTGGCACTGACCACAGAAACAGACCAGAATAACTTCCCCCTCGTGTTGATGTAGCCACTGGAACTGACCACAGAAACAGACCAGAATAACTTCCCCCTCTTGTTGATGTAGCCACTGGAACTGACCACAGAAACAGACCAGAATAAGTTCACCCTCTTGTTGATGTAGCCACTGGCACTGACCACAGAAACAGACCAGAATAACTTCCCCCTCTTGTTGATGTAGCCACTGGCACTGGCCACAGAAACAGACCAGAATAAGTTCACCCTCGTGTTGATGTAGCCACTGGCACTGGCCACAGAAACAGACAAGAATAACTTCACCCTCGTGTTGATGTAGCCACTGGCACTGACCACAGAAACAGACAAGAATAACTTCACCCTCGTGTTGATGTAGCCACTGGCACTGGCCACAGAAACAGACCAGAATAACTTCACCCTCGTGTTGATGTAGCCACTGGCACTGACCACAGAAACAGACAAGAATAACTTCACCCTCGTGTTGATGTAGCCACTGGCACTGGCCACAGAAACAGACCAGAATAACTTCACCCTCGTGTTGATGTAGCCACTGGCACTGGCCACAGAAACAGGCCAGAATAACTTCACCCTCGTGTTGATGTAGCCACTGGCACTGGCCACAGAAACAGACCAGAATAACTTCACCCTCGTGTTGATGTAGCCACTGGCACTGACCACAGAAACAGACCAGAATAACTTCACCCTCGTGTTGATGTAGCCACTGGCACTAGCCACAGAAACAGACAAGAATAACTTCACCCTCGTGTTGATGTAGCCACTGGCACTGGCCACAGAAACAGACCAGAATAACTTCACCCTCGTGTTGATGTAGCCACTGGCACTAGCCACAGAAACAGACAAGAATAACTTCACCCTCGTGTTGATGTAGCCACTGGCACTGGCCACAGAAACAGACCAGAATAACTTCACCCTCGTGTTGATGTAGCCACTGGCACTGGCCACAGAAACAGACCAGAATAACTTCACCCTCGTGTTGATGTAGCCACTGGCACTGGCCACAGAAACAGACCAGAATAACTTCACCCTCGTGTTGATGTAGCCACTGGCACTGGCCACAGAAACAGACCAGAATAACTTCACCCTCGTGTTGATGTAGCCACTGGCACTGGCCATGGGGTTAAATGGGTTAACCCTTTCAGACCCAAGGTCCCATTTCTCACATTTTGGTGGTGTTGCCTAACGACTATGTACCTGTTGTAGGAGATTGATTGATCGTGATAATTCAAGGGTAGTGTCAGATGAGCTTGGCGTCTTCAAGCGCCAAGCTCATCTGGCGCTACCCTTGAATTATGATCAATCCATCTCCTGCTGCAGGGTCCCGGGGCTAACGGGTCAAGTCATCAGTGGGCTTACGGCAGGAGTGCCAAGCAATACATACAACAGAACTCAAACAGCCACTGAGCCAGATCCATGCCACAAGTCTCAGTCTACTGGTACAACAGTAGGCTGAGACTTCTGGTTTAGGCCACACCTGTCACAGGCCTGTCCTAAACCACAAGTCTCAGTTTGCCGGTACAACAGTAGGCTGAGACTTCTGGTTTAGGCCACACCTGTCACAGGCCTGTCTTTAACCACAAGTCTCAGCATGCTGAAGTAAGAATATTGCCACAAGAGTTTCATATGAATAGAAAACCAAACAGTTGGGTTGCAAACTACATACATAAAAAGAACGTAACACCGTTTCGGATCTCACATCTGAAAATGGTTTAATTTCTCATGTATTTAATGCAACGAGCCCTGAAAGACTACGACAGGATGTGAAACAACCGTATTTCAAGGTTGTTGTCCGAGATACCTTGGCTCTTCTAGGCGCCAAGCTATTTCGACACCAACCTTGAAATATTATGGTTGCTCTTGTCTCCAAAACTGTCATACAGACCTCACAGGATATTTACCAAAAAATTAAAATTCATCCTCGGGGCATAAGGAGTTGAAGGGTTTTCAGCCTCTTGTTGGTTTTCTTGTCTTAACGTGCTATCATAACGGGCCATGGCTTTCGTCCGCTTCATGCACAGCAAACTATCCTAACCACAAAATGTCCAGGAATGCTTGGGCAAATGTACATCACTTTCTTATCACAAATTAACCCAGGACATCCTGAGGCTGTTTTTAAACAAAATTTTCTAATGTCCTATGAAGGCTCCATTACCGGTTTGGAGATAGAGCAACCCTTTTAGTTCAAGGGTGGTGCCATAATAGCTTGGTGCCTCAGACTATTCTGACGCTTGAACCATCATTGTCAAATTAATTTCAAGCAGTGGTGCATCAGAATGAAAAGGATTAAAATGAGCATTCCAAACATCTTACACATAAGTCGTATAACTGCCTTGTCTTTTCTTGATGATGATTGTGCACTAGAGTTGCCTCCTCATATTTGCGTACTTTTGTTTCACTCTTTGGGTGTCGGTAGCAGTTCTAGTCGCCATGATTACTGCAGGTATCAACGTGACTAAAACGGCTACCAACACCCCCAGGGTTAACCTGTCTCGCTGCCCAGCATTGTTCCTGAGATGCACGTTGACAGGTATCGACGTGACTAAAACCACTACCAACACCCACAGGGTTAACCTGTCTCGCTGCCCAGCATTGTTCCTGAGATGCACGTTGAACAGTTTCTGTTGGACAACTTGACCACTGTAGAGTTTAATCTGTCTCACTGCCCAGCATTGTTCCTGAGATGCACGTTGAACAGTTTCTGTTGGACAACTTGACCACTGTAGAGTTTAATCTGTCTCACTGCCCAGCATTGTTCCTGAGATGCACGTTGAACAGTTTCTGTTGGACAACTTGACCACAGTAAAGTTTGGTTGACTGAAGTTGCCACATAACGCAATTTATTGTTGCCACATTCCTTCTTCGCTGACAAGTAGTGACTGAATTTTATACTTGTTTGTCCATTTAAAAAACTTAATATTAATATATAATTAATTAATTAATTAATCAATTATTGTGTTGTAAATGTCTTTTCTAAGCGTGTTTCTTTCTCCATTGGGTTCTTCTCTGCATATACAATGGTAAGTGTTCCTCCATTTTGTGTGACTAGAATGACAAAAAAATTGACTTGCTGTGTATGCCAGTATAATGTTGGTGAGGGTTGTGACTGTTGGCAGAATGATTGCAGTGGTGTTGGCCGTGTCTGTGGTGCTGGAGCGTGTGACGGTGTATTCCGGTAAAACGCTGATGAGGGTTTGTGACTGTTGGCAGGATGATTGCAGTGGTGTTGGCTGTGTCTGTGGTGCTGGAGCGTGTGCCCCCATGTCTGCTGGCTGTTGCTGTAGTTGTGGTGGTGGTGGTGGTGGTGGTGAAGAGGGGCTGGACGATGCTGAAGACTGCCCAGTAATCTGACTGTCGTTCAGTGGAAACAGCTGAACGGACAGCCACACAAGAAATTTGTCATCCTCTGGCGTTTCAGCACGCTCGTAGCCTGGAGGCGTCGGATGGGAACACTGCTCCTGCACAGCAACATTGTTCACATTAAACCATTACGTGTTTCAGATAGAGGCATAGATGCAGTTGTGAGGGCTCATGAGGACCTATACCTCTTGTAGTTGGGAGGTGTTCAAGTGTCCAGTTTTCTCAGGAGTGATGGAGTTCATGGGAGCCGGTTTCAAAGAATCTGTTAAAATATTATTTCAAAATTTCTGCCATCAGATCTCTGTAGCTTTTGTGTGTGGTACATAATGAATGGCACGGAAATAAATGCAGAGAACACATCGACCATAATCGTTCAAAGATGGTGCCAGAACAGCTTGGCACCTAAAGGCACCAAGCTATTCTGGCATCATCCTTTGAACTATCATGGTGGCATTAGATCACCAAGCTCACCTGGTTAGACCTCCAGCTGGTGTCTCTCTTTTTAATAACGCTGCTCAGGAACCGTAACTCCTTCCAGTGCGCATAGGACGGCGTGTAATCCTCCTCCATTCCCTCACCACTGGACACAAACTGCTTTTGATTTTTCATTTCACGATTGACGGACGAGAGGAAGCTCTGTATCTCGGTCTTGATGTCATTGACTGAGATAAATGTGCAGAATACAACACATTACAATACAGGAACACGTTATTCACCCTTGTCATCCTGATACACCATAAGTCGATCATTATAAGTAAGCAACGCCTATCAAAAAAGTCAACGCCTAGAAGTGTCCATTTTAAGACATGGTGTCGAGAGCACACTGGTAACAAGTACCACATAAGCCAGATACACGGACATCTTTTATATAACTAAATGTTCGCCCAATGACGTATTCTCATGTAAACATCATGTTATGTTCTAAATATGCAATGTTGAAAAATACTATTGTTGTACAGTGCAGGATTTTGTGTGCTGTGTGTGTATGTGTGGGGCAGTTCTTTTTGTTGTGTTGTTGTTGGGTTGTTGTTGTTGTTGGGTGGTTGTTGTTGTTGGGGTCATCATCATCATCAGTCCCTTGCCCGAACTGGGCGTTGGGGGGACTGAAAGGCAGCAGCAACAGACAGTGCTCTCCACTGAGTTCTATTTTGGGCGGTGGCAAGCAAGTCTGGCATCTCGAGTTCGGTCCATTCTTTTATGTTTGCGACCCAACTCTTTCTCTGACGACTTCGCCGACGACTTCCTTCGAGAGTGCCTTGGAGGATAGTCTTGGACAAGGTGTTGTGTCGGGTCACGTGGCCAAACCAAGCAAGCTTGCGCCGTTTCACGGTTGCCAGAAGGGGTTCATGTGGGCCCACCAGGGTAGTGACGATGCTCCGTACATATTCGTTGGTCTTGTGCTCGCGGTACGAGATGCGGAGCAACTTCCTCAGGCACTTGTTCTCAAAGGCCTGGATTTTCTGGATTTGTGATGATCAAAACCACAAGCGACAGCAGCAGCAACATTCACATGAACGGCCAGAAGCTAGAAGAGGTCAATAGCTTCAAGTACTTGGGAGCCACCCTGTCCAAAGACGGTAGTTGCACAGCAGAGATCTGTATCAGGATAGGTACAGCAACATCCGCAATGGCCAGGCTGGACAGGATATGGCGAAGTAACTCCATCAGCTTCACCATCAAGTACAGGCTTTACAAGTCCCTCGTAGTGTCTATTCTACTCTACGGCTGTGAGACTTGGACACTGCTTGCAGACTCAGTTGTTGGGGTGAAGGGGGACAAATGGCTGCATGACATGACCAAAGGAAAGGGTGCGATTTTCTCTTTGTTTTCTGCGCCTGCGCGGATGTAAAAAGCAAACAAAAATCCTGCTCAAGGCTGGTCTCATAATTATCACACAAGAAAAATTGCTACCATCCATCTTTGTCTTCAACCTTTATCAGAAAAAAATCAAGCTGCACGGAATGAATGGTTGCATGAGAAAATAGTGTCTGTGTTTACTACGCAACCTACTACTACTTCCCATCATGCCGGCCTGAATTTTGTTCTTTGAAATTTGCGTACTTGTTTTATACCTCGCTACGGAACCTTCAGGTTAGGGCGATCGAACATTACGCTTAAACTAAAGTTACAACATGTTACTACTTGGGTGAGTTTTTCTCTCTATTCTGGGGCATGTGTTTCTGTCTACCCGAGGTCCATTCACCTGTATTTGCCTTTTTAAAACTCTCCCTACTGTCTTTAATAAGCTCTTGATATTGGATGTGTGTTGCTAAATGGTCTTAGCTTTATTTAGGCCCCATGTGTTAGGTTTATTTAATGTATTTGACCGGCTGGCGACATACATTCAATGTTCTGTTTAGTTTGTTTTTTTTCACAAGCAGTGCAGGCACGTCCTGAGAAAGCCTTGTTGCTGTCGGGACGTTAAGCAATGTACAATCAATCAATCAATCTAGTTGTAATCTTCAAGACAAAAAGCTTTTTTTTTCTTAAAATCAGCCACAGGATGTAATCCCTGATGGGGAAATTCTCAGTCTGCCAATACAACACATGGCAAAGCACACCAAAATAAAAACACAAAGACTATTCAACACTCGATCATTCCACCACTCGGCTACCAGTCAATTAATTAAATAACCATAACTCTCAGTTAATGAGATAACTGTAACAGACTTGGTACCTTTATCATACTCCTAGTCCCAGAAATACCCAGGGCTTACGTCACAGAGCCAGACTTCTGGCATCTTCTTTTATGTATTTGTCACGTTACCTTTTCTGCTGTTATATTTATTTAAAATGTTATTAAAGACAGACATGTAAAAAGGCCTGCGTGCCTACTGTCTTCATCCTTAGAAAATAAAGTTTCAATTCAATTCAATTCTTCAGGTAATAACCAGTGTGAGTGTGTGCAGCAATAGTGTAGAAAGGGGGGGGGGGGGAGGGGGGGGGGGGAAACGAAGAGAGAGGTACACTGCTCACTCAGAATGCACCAGTGTGTGAAATAAGTTTCACTAAAATAGTTGAAGGGTAGTGCCAGAATAGCTTGGCATCTCTAGGTGCCATGTACCTTGCATATGGCAGTGTACAAATTTGAAACTTTTAGTCTCAGTATGATATGGGTTAAGACAGAACTATCATAATCAAATTTATTTCAGTGGGTGCATTTATAAGTCTGTGACTATAAGTATACAGCACATCGGCCACACATGTAGTAACTAAAGCCATTGGTCTGTATCTGTAAGTACTATAATGCAGCGTGCATATGGCAGTGGACAAATGTGAAGCTTTTAGCGGCCTGAGTATGATCTGGGTTAAGACACGTGAAAATGAGCAGTGTACCTCTCTCTTCGTCTTGTGTGTCCCCACTGCACTACGGCAGCGCACACCCATTCAATGACATTCATGATTTCACCGTTTGTTTGGGTCAGTTTGGCTGGCTTGGAGCTACCAGGGGACTTACCTAGGCCAACTGACCCCCAAGACGTCGGCATCCGTACTTCAGCACTGTACCGGGCCTGTAGTCGGCAGGAAAGTGGGGCGACAGTCTGGACGCCACGGTCATGAAAAAGGCTCTGTTGATAAAAGAGTTAGGCTAACGAAAACATTCAGTTACGCCATAGGACATAAAATCTGAACAAATAAAACCAGCACAGATTATTTCCCCTTACAAGCACACCTATTGTGAGTGGGCATGTAGACATATCACATATATATATGTATGTTGATTTACTAAACAGAGCATACAGATGTTACCACCCTTTTTATGTCACTGACTGAGCTTGACTGCAGATATTTTTCCACCAAGCTTCAAAAATACATTTATATGCAGTAAAATGTTTTGGATGTGAAATGTCACTTGACCTAGGCACAGGTATACCACTCCAGCGTCAAAAAGTCAGTGTCGCCTAGTCTGTGAAGGTAAACCGGGGTTTGGTTACGTCTCCTGCAGGTGACGACCAGTTGTCAAGGGTTTGAGCCGGTATTTACTGTCATTGGCCAGGTGTGCTCAGCGGTAGAAGAGAACGAGAGAGGTACACTGCTCATTCTGTAGTTATTCATATTAGGTTCAGTGCCGCCAGTGGTAACTGCCCGACCTTCCGTCTACAAACCGGTGTCAAAGACGCTTCCACAGGCCGGGTGAGTCGACCTGTTATTTGTGTTAAACGTTTCTCGGCGACAAGCGGTACGTATTACTAGTTGTGTTACGAGTTGGGCTTTGCCAGTGGTTTTTGTCGCCTCTCGGGTCCGATCAGGGGAGTCAATGTCGGAGGCTAAAGCCCCGAGCTCTTACCTCTGATATTGACCCCCTGACCGGACCCACGAGGCGACAAGAACCACTGGCCAAGCCATACTCGTAATACGACGATTTTATCCTTCAACAGTGCAAGTGTAAATGCACGACGTGACCCCTCGAAGGAACCCCTGCTGAAACGCAGCTCAGCCTCAGTGTTGGTGAAATAATTACATCTATTTACCGGTGGAACGTGAAATCCGCTTCGCGTGGCAAACTTATCACATTTCGATTTTTGTTTTGGTGGTTGTTGTATGAAATATAAACCCAAAGTAGAACATAACATGTGCATATAACTGTTGCCTAACCCCATCAGTTTTTGTTCTTCTAATTTAAAAATAGGAACAACTTTGGAATAGAGCTTGTCCGAGCGCATTCCGGAGCGTGCACATGACGTTTTGGGCATGCGGCCAAAATTTAAAGAGATTTTCTATTCCTATGATGAATGATTTATAGGAAAATTGCATGAATAGCAGACCCATAAAGAAAATAAAGAAAGAAAGGACATTTACAAAGGCCTCACAGCCTATTTTGTCCTCACACTTCCTAAGTTGTCTGACAGTCTACCTTTCCGCTGCGGCAGCCGCCGTGAGGAGACTGTCCTTGCTCGGCTCCACATCGGGCACACATATGTTACGCACTCTTACTTACTTAAACAGGATGAGCGTCCATGGTGTTTTGCCTGTGATGAGCAGTTTTCTGTTCGACACTTTTTGCTGTATTGTGCTGACCTAATTGACACCAGATATAAACACTTCACAGCAGACTCCTTGAAGGTTTTGTTCCGGGATGTTCCCCCGGACAAAATCTTCAATTTTTTGAGAGAATGCAATATTTTTAACAAGATCTGAGCATTCATAGACTATGTGAATTTTTTTATTTGCCCTTTTTGAGAGTCTGTAGACGTTTCTTTTCCAGACATGTGCGACATTTTAGCCTGAGATTTTTAATCTATATTTACATCTTGTCTTAAGACCTTGCTTTTAGTCTGGCTGACCAGATTTTTACCCATCCCGCCGTGAGATGGCCTTAGTCGCCTGCTCGGCGTTAAACCCAAATAACTAACTAACTAACTAACTCAATTATTGCAATTCTGTACTGGCAGGTTTACCGGCAGATCAGATTTCACTCTTGCAGATGATTCAAAACAATGCGGCGCGTCTCATCTTGAAGAAACGAAAGAGAGACAACGTTACACCTCTGCTGAAGCAGCTACACTGGCTGCCCGTAAAATTCCGCTGCCAGTACAAAATTGCAATTTTCGCCTATCGGCATTTTGACAAATCTCTCCTGCCGTACCTTTATGCCAAGCGGTCTGTTTATCAGCCATCCTCCAGTGTAAAACTTTTTAAAATCCCGAAGCTTAACATGAAAACTGTCGGGGAGCGTTCTTTCACCTTTTTAGCCCCAAGTGTGTGGAACTCGCTGCCAACTGAAATGCGGAATCTGCCCACATTGTCACAGTTCAAAGCTCACTTAAAGACTTTTCTTTTCTGTCGGGCATTTCACGGTCACCTGCTGTATACAGTCCATTTTTAATGGCAATAGGGGTGACCGTTCATGGGAGGTTCAACAGTAACAGAAAATGTCAAATGTCCTGAGGCTGTAGTGAGTTAACCCCTGACATCCTGAGGCTGTAGTGAGTTAACCCATGACATCCTGAGGCTGTAGTGAGTTAACCCATGACATCCTGAGGCTGTAGTTAACCCATGACATCCTGAGGCTGTAGTGAGTTAACCCATGAGGCTGTAGTGAGTTAATGACATCCTGAGGCTGTAGTGAGTTAACCCCTGACATCCTGAGGCTGTAGTGAGTTAACCCCTGACATCCTGAGGCTGTAGTGAGTTAACCCTTGACATCCTGAGGCTGTAGTGAGTTAACCCCTGACATCCTGAGGCTGTGGTGAGTTAACCCATGACATCCTGAGGCTGTAGTTAACCCATGACATCCTGAGGCTGTAGTGAGTTAACCCATGACATCCTGAGGCTGTAGTGAGTTAACCCATGACATGAGGCTGTAGTGAGTTAACCCATGACATCCTGAGGCTGTAGTGAGTTAGACATCCTGAGGCTGTAGTGAGTTAACCCATGACATCCTGAGGCTGTAGTGAGTTAACCCATGACATGAGGCTGTAGTGAGTTAACCCATGACATCCTGAGGCTGTAGTGAGTTAATGACATCCTGAGGCTGTAGTGAGTTAACCCCTGACATCCTGAGGCTGTAGTGAGTTAACCCCTGACATCCTGAGGCTGTAGTGAGTTAACCCATGACATCCTGAGGCTGTAGTGAGTTAACCCATGACATCCTGAGGCTGTA
The DNA here is from genome assembly GCA_036245525.1 of Semisulcospira habei. Classification (NCBI taxonomy): domain Eukaryota; kingdom Metazoa; phylum Mollusca; class Gastropoda; family Semisulcospiridae; genus Semisulcospira; species Semisulcospira habei. The sequence goes on from BTPG01000004.1 coordinate 235,973,262, forward strand.
GTGAGTTAACCCCTGACATCCTGAGGCTGTAGTGAGTTAACCCATGACATCCTGAGGCTGTAGTGAGTTAACCCATGACATGAGGCTGTAGTGAGTTAACCCATGACATGAGGCTGTAGTGAGTTAACCCCTGACATCCTGAGGCTGTAGTGAGTTAACCCATGACATGAGGCTGTAGTGAGTTAACCCCTGACATCCTGAGGCTGTAGTGAGTTAATGACATCCTGAGGCTGTAGTGAGTTAACCCCTGACATCCTGAGGCTGTAGTGAGTTAACCCCTGACATCCTGAGGCTGTAGTGAGTTAACCCCTGACATCCTGAGGCTGTAGTGAGTTAACCCCTGACATCCTGAGGCTGTAGTGAGTTAACCCATGACATCCTGAGGCTGTAGTGAGTTAACCCATGACATCCTGAGGCTGTAGTGAGTTAACCCCTGACATCCTGAGGCTGTAGTGAGTTAACCCATGACATCCTGAGGCTGTAGTGAGTTAACCCCTGACATGAGGCTGTAGTGAGTTAACCCATGACATCCTGAGGCTGTAGTGAGTTAACCCATGACATCCTGAGGCTGTAGTGAGTTAACCCATGACATCCTGAGGCTGTAGTGAGTTAACCCCTGACATCCTAAGGCTTATTGGGTAGAACTTGCTTCTTGTTCTGTGAAGGCTGCAGTACACATTACGACATAGATCAACTGCTGTAGTTCAAGGGTGGTGCCACAAAAGTTTGGGGCCTTGCGGCACCAAGCTATTCAGGCACCACCATGGAACTATCAGTCAAATTCATTTCAAGCAATGGGTGTATCGGGGTGAATAGGGTTAATTAACCCCTTGTGCATGCAGGCAGCTATAAAGCACACAGTACCGGTGGCTGCCTGCGTGTGGAGCAATACATCACGTGAGCGTGCTTGTTGGGTTCAGTTCGCGGCGGCGCTTTGAGCCGATTTTCAATTGGGATAAAGCGCCTATTTAATGCGCTTATTATTATTACATACATATGCCGCTATATTTATACTTTTCTTTTCCCTTTGTTCACAGTACATGTATTCAGATTGTGTTGGCTCGTGAACAGACCAGGATTCTGGTCACAGCTGTGGACACAAGGATGGACGTTGGAAAGACAGATGGACTGCAGCACACAGAGCATCACAGCTTCCTGCAAGTAGAACTCGCGGCGGCACAACTGAAGCGTGATGCAGATACTATTGCAACCTTGAGATCTACTATTGCTTCCATGCAAACACAGTGTAAGTGGGACCCCTGTGACTGCAGTCGATATTCTTTGATACAGAAAGACAACACATGATTTCCAGACATCAGATGTGGGTCCATACTGCACACATTTTGACGAAAAGCTGGGTTAAAAAGCCCGGACAAACATGCAGTATCGCTTGTTTGTCCAGGCTTTTAATTCACTGTTTTCATCAAAACATGCAGTTCCAAAAATCTTTTTGGCAGAGGCGAGTAAAAAAAAACTGCGCGTCTTTGACACGCAGTCTTTCCTTATAAGCAAGGGGAGTAACTCCAACAAAGGTGGATTGCTTACCTCGATTGGTGGGGGGGGGGGGGGGGAGGGAGGGGGGGGGGGGGGGGTTGATGCTTACTTCTGGAAACTGACATCAACTTGACATCTGCAAGACTGGTGATGGACTGTATAAAAATCTTTGATAATAAATTTCTGGTTCTGATTGGCGGACAAGGTTGGAATAGCTTGTGGTAAAATGTCTTCTGAGTTTGTTCCTGGCACAATTGTATGCAGATGGTTGCTTTGAAAGTTTGAAAACTGTTGTCTTGTCAAATGACAGTGCACTGCCTCTTCTGAGTTTCACGCAGGACATGTTATGTTCTCTGCTGAGTCAGTGAGCCCATTATCTCATTACGTCAATTTTTACGTCCTTTGATGTCTGCATCACAGTTCTGGAGACAAATTGACCACAATACTTCAAGGGTGGTGTCAGAACAGATTGGCACCTACAGGCGCCAAGCGATTCTGACACAACCCTTGAACTATCACCATCGATCCACATCCAATCATAGCATTTCAGGGTTTTATGGGTTACTGGTGCAGTGTGTGACACAGCCACATGATATGTTGCAGATGAGGTGGAGGTGAAGACACTGAAGAGAACGGTGGAGAATCTACGAGCACAGTTCGCCAGTTGTCAGCGCACCATCACAGATGAGGTGGAGGTGAAGACACTGAAGAGAACGGTGGAGAATCTACGCGCACAGCTCGCCAGTTGTCAGCGCACCATCACAGATGAGGTGGAGGTGACGACACTGAAGAAGACGGTGGAGAATCTACGCGCACAGCTCGCCAGTTGTCAGCGCACCATCACAGATGAGGTGGAGGTGACGACACTCAAGAGAACGGTGGAGAATCAACGCGCACAGCTCGCCAGTTGTCAGCGCACCATCACAGATGAGGTGGAGGTGAAGACACTCAAGAGAACGGTGGAGAATCTACGCGCACAGCTCGCCAGTTGTCAGCGCAACATCACAGATGAGATGGAGGTGACGACACTCAAGAGAACGGTGGAGAATCTACGCACACAGCTCGCCAGTTGTCAGCGCACCATCACAGATGAGGTGGAGGTTAAGACACTCAAGAGAACGGTGAAGAATCTACGCACACAGCTCGCCAGTTGTCAGCACACCATCACACGAGGTAATGCAGTCACAGTAATGACAGCTGGATACAACAAAACTCAAATAAAACTCCACTTTTTGACAGATCCCTGCTACCGATATCTGTCTTGTGGCTGCAGATTTTGGGGTATAGTCCAACAGGGGAAGATCCTCGGGGTGGGGGTGGGGGTGGGGAGCAGTTTCAAGGGTTCTGCCCCTACCCCCTCCTCTTTTCCATACATGTATTTTGTTAAGAAGTGGAAGACTCTTGGTGCAACTAATCTGACACTACCTGTAAATTATCATGGTGACTCCATGTGCTGCAACAGTTACCTGGTCACTAGGCGGCACCTCCACACCTTGGGCAATGTGACTGTGTACCTGGTCACTAGGTGGCACCTCCACACCTCGGGCAATGTGGCTGTGTACCTGGTCACTAGGTGGCACCTCCACACCTTAGGCAATGTGGCTGTGTACCTGGTCACTAGGTGGCACCTCCACACCTTGGGCATTGTGGCTGTGTACCTGGTCACTAGGTGGCACCTCCACACTTTGGGCAATGTGACTGTGTACCTGGTCACTAGGTGGCACCTCCACACCTTGGGCAATGTGACTGTGTGCTTGGTCACTAGGTGGCATCTCCACACCTTGGGCAATGTGACTGTGTACCTGATCACTAGGTGGCACCTCATACCGTGGGCAATATGGCTGTGTACCTGGTCACTAGGTGGCACCTCACACCGTGAGCAATGTGGCTGTGTACCTGGTCACTAGGTGGCACCTCACACCGTGGGCAATGTGACTGTGTACCTGGTCACTAGGTGGCACCTCCACACCTTGGGCAATGTGACTGTGTACCTGGTCACTAGGTGGCACCTCCACACCTTGGGCAATGTGACTGTGTACCTGGTCACTAGGTGGCACCTCGCACCGTGGGCAATGTGGCTGTGTACCTGGTCACTAGGTGGCGCCTCACACCGTGGGGAATGTGACTGTATACCTGGTCACCAGATGGCACCTCACACCGTGGGCAATGTGACTGTGTACCTGGTCACTAGGTGGCACCTGCACACTGTGGGCAATGTGGCTGTGTACCTGGTCACTAGGTGGCACCTCACACCGTGGTCAATGTGACTATGTACCTGGTCACTAGGTGGAACCTCACACCGTGAGGTGCCACCTAGTGACCAGGTACACAGCGTGAGTGTGCCGATTGTGATCGCAGGTTTACAAGAACTTCTCACTGGAAAAAGCATGTATGCAAGAAATCTCACGTGCCCGGGCTGTGATGTACCTGGTCACTAGGTGGCACCTCACACCGTGAGCAATGTGGCTGTGTACCTGGTCACTAGGTGGCACCTCACACCGTGGGCAATGTGACTGTGTACCTGGTCACTAGGTGGCGCCTCCACACCGTGGGCAATGTGGCTGTGTATCTGGTCACTAGGTGGCACCTCCACACCTTGGGCAATGTGGCTGTGTACCTGGTCACTAGGCACTACCTCCATACCATGGGCAATGTGGCTGTGGGGGTCAATGGGTTAACCCAGATTTCAAGAAAGAATCCAGTTTTCTTCTCATCCTAAAAATAATTCATTCATTTCACTATGTACAAAGTGTATTTATTGGGTACAAAAAGAAAGAATCCAGTTTTCTTCTCATCCTAAAAATAATTCATTCATTTCACTGTTTACAAAGTGTATTTATTGGGTACAAAGAGAAAGAATCCAGTTTTCTTCTCATCCTAAAAATAATTCATTCATTTCACTGTTTACAAAGTGTATTTATTGGGTTTGATTTCTTTTCAACAGATGGACAGCACCATGACTCTGCTGGCAAAGACACAAGCAACACTGCCGGTGAAGATGCAGAAAATGCAGCCAAGTTGGCGCCAAGTGGAATCTGTGAAATGGACTGTGACATACATGGTGTTAAACTAGAGTGGGACTCGGTGCCCAGTGTTTACAGTGACACAGACTGTGACATTAAGCATGATGTCAAACTGGAGCCGAGCTCATCCCTCTGCACAAAGGCCATCCGGCTGACGTCAGTCACCATCGGCTTGCGAGCGGCTGAGCGGGGGCCAATGGCAGCCAATGCCGTCCAGCTAGCCGTTTGCTCATTGGAATCCGTCCAGGATGACATGGACTGTGACATAGATAATGAGTCAGAATCAAACTCAGTCAGAAGTGTTTACAGTGATGTGGAATGTGGGCATGTTGGTGACATTGATAATGGGACTGTGTCGCCTGCTGGGATGGAATCCGACTCACAGGAGTGTGCAAGCCTCATCCAGCAACAACCTAGTACCACCCCACAATATACCGGGTTGACAAGGTCGGATCTGCGAAAGCTGGGGAAAATGCTTTGTGAACTGTGCGGTGTATGTTTTCACTCGGCCAGACAACTCAAGCAACACATGTCGACTCACTCAGGGCGAAAACCTGGCGCTGCTACGAGTGGCAGGAAAAGTAGTGAGTGTTGGAAACCCTGGCAGAGTATGCAGCCATTTGTACTGTTGCGTAATGAATGTTTTGGACCAGCCAGCCACTTGAAGCAACACGTGTCTTCCAGTACAGGCCAGAAGACTCCCACTGGAGGACAGTGTTCCAAAGCCGAGCAGAGAATGCAGCCATTTGTTCTTTTGTGTGATATACGTTTTCAGTCGCCCTGTCAGTTGATGCGAGGTTTGTCCGCTCACACAGGGCAGACGCCTGACTCGTGTACCACAGAGCAGACAATGACTACTGTCAGTAACCATATGGATGAGAAAGCAGCACGACAGAACACATCATTCGACATTGTGGAGAACACAGCTTTAGATACTGTGGGCCAACAAACAGTGTGGCAGAACACATCATTTGACGTTGGGGATGAACAAATACCAGCAATCAACACAGCATTGGGCATTGTGGAGGAACAAACAGCAGAGCATAAGACATGTGACACAGTGGACCTACAAACACTGGGGCGGGACACAGCACTGCACGCTGCAGGCAAAGAGCAAGCAGGGCAGAACATAAGACCTGTTGACAGCATAGACAAACAAACAACAGGCAAGCAGACAGCAGCGCAGAGCAGAAGACCTGTTGACAGCATGGACAAACAAACAACAGACGAGCAGACTGCAGCGCAGAGCAAAATGGCAGTAGACAGCGCAGACAAGCAGACAGCAGCGCAGGGCAGAATGGCTGTAGACAGCACTGACAAGCAGATAGACGGGCAGGACACGATCCCCATAAGCGCTAGTCTTCATGCCGACGTCGACCGCAACGGGTCTGTTCATGGCTGTGCGCAGGCCCAGTGCAGCCAACGTCGGCCCAAGGGTTCTGTTGACAGCACAGACGAGCAAAGAGCGAGTGAAGAGACAAGCGCAAGACCACTGGTGTGCGAGTTCTGCAGAGAATCCTTTCAACAGTCTGAGCTCTTGTTTTTACATGTGTGCGAAAAACGATTCAAGTGCCCCCACTGTGCTGCTATATTTGGCAGTTACAAAACCCTGCAAGAACATGCATCTTCCCACAGAGGCAAAGAGCGTGAGTGTGCCGATTGTGATCGCAGGTTTACAAGAACTTCTCACTGGAAAAAGCATGTATGCAAGAAATCTCACTGGTGCCCAGGCTGTGATGTCAAGTTTGACAACGCCTATGGCTTGGAACAGCACATGGGCAGACAGAGGCCTTGCCAGTTCTATGTCTGTGCTGACTCTTGTGGAGAGTCTTTCAAGCTGGCTTGTGAGCTGAGAAAGCACATGAATAGTGTGCACGGAAAGAGCCAGTATAAATCTGTGTACATATTCAGATGTGGTGTTTGCAGTGCCAGTTTTAATCGTGTGTATAAACTACAGGACCACATGCTGAAACACTCTGGCAAAAGGGCATACAAGTGCTCGCAGTGTGATTCAGCTTTCACTAGTATTGACTGTTTGAAACACCACATGAAGGTACACGCAGACAAACAGCCTAAACTGTGTGCACTGTGCGGTGCTTCTTTTCTTAAGGAATTATCGTTAAAGGTGCACATGGCCAGAAAGCACAATGGCGAAAAAAAATTTGTATGTGAACACTGTAGAGAAGGCTTTTGTACAGGTAAAGCGTTGACAAGTCACGTGTTCACCCACACAGGCATAAAGACTTTTAAATGTAAGCAGTGTGATGCTACTTATCGCGGCCATACTGGCTTGAGACTTCACATGATGATGCACTCTGGAAAATGTGATGTATGTGGTGCCACTTTCCCAACGAGCAGTGAATTGAAAGTACACAAGCGTGTCCACAGAGTGGGCGTCCACACAGTGCGCAAGCAGTTCCAGTGTCCAGATTGCGGTGGCGTTTATCTATCGAAGCCATCTCTAATCGTGCACATGACGATTCACAGCGCCAACAAACCATACAAATGTCAGCAGTGCAGTGCGTGTTTTAGAAGGGATTTCTTTTTGAAAACCCATATGCTGATCCACTCAGGGTTGAAGCCGTTCAAATGTACGGAGTGTGGGGCTGACTTCACCCAGGCCGGCCACTTGACGAAACACAAGAGTGTTCACACAGACGCACACCCACACAAGTGCTGCCACTGTACAGCCTCCTTCAAACGTGCCATAAACCTGAAACAGCACATGGCCATTCACACAGGCCAGAAACCACACAAGTGTGCTGAATGCGGTGCTAGCTTCACTCAGGCCAGCAGCTTGGCGTCCCACATGGTTCTCCACTCGGCCAAGATGCCCTACAAATGCGAACGCTGTGACGCTAGTTTCAAGTGGCCTGTCAACCTCAAAGCGCACATGAAAAGTCACACAGACCAGTAGTATGTACAGGACTGTCAACCTCAAAGTGCACATGAAAAGTCACACAGACCAGTAGTATGTACAGGACTGTCGACCTCAAAGTGCACATGAAAAGTCACACAGACCAGTAGTACGTACAGGACTGTCAACCTCAAAGTGCACATGAAAAGTCACACAGACCAGTAGTATGTACAGGACTGTCAACCTCAAAGTGCACATGAAAAGTCACACAGACCAGTAGTATGTACAGGACTGTCAACCTCAAAGTGCACATGAAGTCACACAGACCAGTAGTATGTAGAGGACTATCAACCTCAAATCGCACATGAAAAGTCACACAGACCAGCGGTACGTACAGGACTGTCAACCTCAAAGCGCACATGAAAAGTCACACTGACCAGTAGTACGTACAGGACTGTCAACCTCAAAGCGCACATGAAAAGTCACACAGACCAGTAGTATGTACAGGACTGTCGACCTCAAAGCGCACATGAAAAGTCACACAGACCAGTAGTATGTACAGGACTGTCAACCTCAAAGTGCACATGAAAAGTCACACAGACCAGTAGTATGTACAGGACTGTCGACCTCAAAGCGCACATGAAGTCACACAGACCAGTAGTATGTAGAGGACTGTCAACCTCAAAGCGCACATGAAAAGTCACACAGACCAGTAGTATGTACAGGACTGTCAACCTCAAAGCGCACATGAAAAGTCACACAGACCAGTAGTATGTACAGGACTGTCAACCTCAAAGTGCACATGAAAAGTCACACAGACCAGTAGTATGTACAGGACTGTCGACCTCAAAGCGCACATGAAAAGTCACACAGACCAGTAGTATGTACAGGACTGTCGACCTCAAAGCGCACATGAAAAGTCACACAGACCAGTAGTATGTACAGGACTGTCAACCTCAAAGTGCACATGAAAAGTCACACAGACCAGTAGTATGTACAGGACTGTCGACCTCAAAGCGCACATGAAAAGTCACACAGACCAGTAGTATGTACAGGACTGTCAACCTCAAAGTGCACATGAAAAGTCACACAGACCAGTAGTATGTACAGGACTGTCAACCTCAAAGTGCACATGAAAAGTCACACAGACCAGTAGTATGTACAGGACTGTCAGCCTCAAAGTGCACATGAAAAGTCACACAGACCAGTAGTATGTACAGGACTGTCAACCTCAAAGTGCACATGAAAAGTCACACAGACCAGTAGTATGTACAGGACTGTCAACGTAACCCCTTTTACTCCAAGGGGACATTTCCCAAATGTTTGAGGTGCCTCCGAACGACAGTACCAGTCACAGGGGATAGATTGACCATGATAATTCAAGCGTAGCGCCAGATGACCTTGGTGCCATCAGGCGTTATCATGGTCAATCCATCTTCTATTGTAGTGTGTCAGGATGAGCTTGGCGCCATCGGGCGTTATCATGGTCAATTAATCTCCTATTGTAGTGTGTCAGGATGAGCTTGGCGCCATCAGGCGTTATCATGGTCAATTAATCTCCTATTGTAGTGTGTCAGGATTAGCTTGGCGCCATCAGGCGTTAACATGGTCAATCCATCTCCTATTGTAATGTGTCAGGATGAGCTTGGCACCATCAGGCGGTATCATGGTCAATCCATCTCCTATTGTGTGTCAGGATGAGCTTGGCGCCATCAGGCGTTATCATGGTCAATCCATCTCCTCTCTCTCTCTCTCCGGCCGTTGAGGTGAGCGGTCGATCTTTAGCGGAGCTCCGCTGTGCAGCCAACTATGACATATAGCAGTGGAGTACTGTGCTTGTTCTTGGATATACCATCATGTATGTGGATGTGTCTTGATCCCGGTGTATTGGAGTGTTGGTTAGCCATCCTTACATTTATAATGATCTTGCTGGGATCTGCTAGAGATTTGTGTTGTGTTTGTGAAATGGACACTTTACTACCTTGCTAACTCTTCCAGCGCGAACTTTCTCGAAGGGCGACCCAGTGGCAGGATGTACCATCTACTGTGATTTTTGCCTGGACTTATTTGTGTGTGCTAGTTACCTTACACGGACCGCAAAAGGGCATTTTAATGATGCCCTGATACCTTTCCAGGTACTTTTGTGAGACTTTATATATTTCACAATTTTATTATGATTTAAAACTTTAACTGAACTCAACTACATATTAGATACCAGCACTTTTCAAGCCATGAAGCAGTGTTTCTATGTTGACTGAGTAGCTGGTGCCAGCCAGTCTGCACACCTGGCACCTGTGACCTAATTCCCTTCGCTTTCACCCCACCCCCGGCCCTCTTTTTGGGTGGGCCGAGAGATCATCCTCCCCTTACGCGTGAGTGCCGCCCCGCTGGCCACTTGGCCTAATCCTCTTTGCCTCAGCACCCTCGCATTGTGATCGAGGATGGCTTGTTCTCTTCTCGGCTATCCTTGGCGCCCCTGTGGCTAGTCGGCAGGTGTCAGCAAACATCTTGGCATCTCCATGTTTGACGAGCTTAGTGATGACATCACCCCTCCATCCCTCCCATGAACGTCCCGCCCACCATGTCCAACCCCCGCATCACACGCGCCGCCGCCAAGACCCCATGCAATTCTACACTTCAGAAGATAAACGCAACTGAGGACCCGATACAAAAGAACTTCGAGACAGACTGTACCCGTGTCTTCTTGTGGAGATTAGCCCTGCATGAAAGGTACGTCCAACACCCCCTGCCCCCTGGCTACAGAGCCGAATGGATCGACCAAGACAGTAACAAGGAAGAAGTAGACTCCCCCCTCCTTCCCCCGTACCATGATGCTCTACACAGTACACTAGTACGAGTCTATAGGAGTTCAGGCAAGAAACTCGCCATTGCCATCACTGTTTTCTATACCACCTGTCTTATCAGAGCCCAGGGAGCTCGCTGCCATGATTGGATAAAGAATTTCAACCGCTCAAAGACTGTGTTGAAAAGATGTTGTCTTCCCAGCAATCCTCATCTCTACCAACCCTTGGCGGTCAGCTGGCGCTGCCACCTCCCTCCCCCGGCACAACTGACGAGTCTCTTCAGGGCACTAATTCCTCAATTCCACTCAAAAGTGATGTAACCAGCGTAACACCACCCTTGGACGTGACCACATCCCCACCCAGCCGACCGGCTGACCCCACCCAGCATGACCCGCCCGTCACGCTCAGCTGCGCAGAGGTTGGTGGAGCCACCGCTGCGAACAGTGACAACTCTACTGGGCAGGATCAGGCCACGCCCACCTGTCACTCTGTCCTTCGGACCCGACCACCACTCTCCCACCACCTGTCTTTTGACCCAATCAGACGACGAGAAAATCTTCGCAACGGTGATCCGTCTGCCTTCCCACCGATTGCTGTTACCTTGCTACCTCCCCAACAACCCCTCCCCCTCGCCCAGTTAGCCACCCTGCCAGCTCTCCTGTGTCAGTTTCTGCAGAAACTGGAGGCTTCGGCGGCTAACATCAAAGAACTCCTTTCTTCAGTGAAGACCGAACTGGCAAGTGTCAAGGCGCACTGTGTCACCTTGCAACAACAACAGAGCGCTCTTGAAGCCCAAGTGCAAGACAACAAGGTTAAGAGGAAACATGGCCTCTCTGTGGTGGAAAAAGACCTGACCAGGGTTGAACAGTCGACGTGCGCTGGTTTGCAGAAACTTACAGTGGAGCAGGAAGCTATCACCAAACAGGTTTCAAAACTTGCTGCTGCCAGAGACACACAGAGCGCCATGATCGGTACCCTGAAAAAACAAGTAGGAGCACTTGGCCAGGTAACACCTTCCCAAGAAACAGTGAAACCAGCCCTAGCCTCCACGTCGCCCCTCCCCCCTCCCCCGGCCACCCCGTCCCCGGCCACCAATCACTCAGTGAACACCCCAGACCCTGACTCTCGCCAGTCTGTTAGCCCCCTGCATACTCAACAGCAGGATAATTATGTGCCTCGCCACTCGTCGTTCAGCATCGAAACCCACAACCGCTTCGCTCCCCTTGACACACAGCTAAGTGACAGCAAGGCCGCGCGTGACACTGACCACAAATCTGACAGCTCTGCTCCCGGTTCGACCAACGCCGTGAACACCAAGCTGATGACACCTTATGAAAAGCTGTGCCAATCAAAGGTGAACCCGCAGTCGCACGCTCTACTCCTCAGCGACTCAGTCATCAGTCATCGATGACCGGAAAATCATGTGTCAGCTCCGGATTTTACAGTTCAGAACATGGCGGTGTCAGGTCTGTCTGTCAGCGACCTCATCAAGTGGCTTGACACCCGCCAGCCTGTCCGACATGTACACCACGTCACCTTTCATGTCAGAATCAACAGCTGCCGCAACTTGAATGTTCCGGTCGCATGCAACACGTGGCTGCAGCTCATCGATCTGCTGGCCACCAAGTTCCCGCAGGCCACTCTACACGCGTCCACCATCATGCCGCCCTTTGGTCAACGCCACCCCCCGTTTGTAGCCGCCGCTAAATCCAATGACAACCTCCACGCGGCCTGCAGGAAGGCTGATATTGCCATCGTGGACCACACCGCCACCTTTCTGACCAAGAACCACGCCCCCCGCCAGCCCTCTACCGGGACGGTGACAGAATGCACCCCAGCGCTGAAGGCACAAAACGTCTGGCCCTCGATATACGCTACGGTGAATACCGGCCCTACGTAGCTCCACGAGATCATGCCAACTTCAACTCTGCACCCGGTTACCTGGCACGCAAACCCCATGGCTCTGACATGACTGGAGGGCCTCCGGCCCGCCTGGCACGTCATGGCCACGGGGTGCGACCTGCTCAGGTTAACAACTCAGAGTTGACTCGGCCTCTTCAGCCAGTGCCGCCGAAACTCAGCCAGCAGCCTGTCGACCCTTCGTCCCCGAACCCACGAGGTCAGGCAGCAGTCACCGATGTTCCAGACCGAACTGACTTTCCGCCTCTTGTGACTTCATCTGCCGGAACGGCCCAGACCTCAGCTGCTAATGCCTGGGCCCCCACTGCTAGTTGTGACAACCAAATTCCCATTGAATTAGTAATGCAAATTGCGAAACTTCTTTTCACTGCTAGACAGTGTACATCACGTGAAAACAAATAATTAATTCTCATTATATAAAAAAAGATTGATGTCTGATGGGCGCCACATTCCGACCCGTTGCCTGAATGGTCCTTGCTGGTGTGTGTATTTTGTTTTCCACAGCCTTCTTTGGCACTGACCGGGGAGGGTTGTGGGAGACGCTCGGGTTGCGCCGGTACGGGCTGTCCTGGCTCCGGGTCGGACTGTTGTTCCTGTCATATATCAACCCGAATGAGATTATTCATACAGGACTGATGTCATCCAAATGCTCAAATTTATGATTATCAATTAATTAGTACTACAGAACTCTATTGCTGTCGTAACTGTGAAACGTGTGTAGTTTTGATTGCGACGTAGAACCGCTATCAATTCTATATCCTTCAATATTGACGCTATACTCAAAGCGATTTTAAACTCATTAAAATTTTTGTACCTGAGAAATCGGTGACTTACTGCATGATATAGATTCGTGTACGTTTTTCTGACATAGATAACGTGTCTAACTGTGTGAAGTCACGACGGAGTCTCAACCACGTTTAGTTCGTATTTGTTGTGTGATAGACCGTAACGGATCAGAGACACGCAGGGCGTGCGTCTCTTTGTGCGACGATTAGTCGCGATACAATCACACAACATAATCCTGTTACTAAGAGGTTCAGGATTAGCACTTGATACCTGATGACTGATCAGTGTGTGATGACTGGCTTAGTGGTCAATGTTGATAGACACACCCGCGTGCAATTCTCATCGGAATGCGCGTATAATTATGACAATTGCAGCGCTCTGTGACTTTACAAACTGTGTTAACCTGTGTATTGAACAAGAGTGCACAACTTAGTCGCTATTAAAGTGATTCTTATCACTGACTGTGGCGGTAGCAAAGAATAAGATTACTCTGGTACGCTTCATCGCGTTTGTTTTTAGCAACAGTACGTTGCACACGCAGAGACCTATATCTGCAGACTTTTTTTTCATTTACATCTACGATCCGCTATCTTTTTCTTCCTTTTTTTTATCTTTCGCGCATGTTTCAGTGCTGTGTTTTGACCACTTATTTGCATGCCACATTGTGACACTTCGTTATTGTTGTTTAAACTGTCATTTAGTTTGTTAGTATATTTTAAACTAGTATTTAGTTGCGAAGTTACCTGACATGTTTACTAGTGTCAGCGATCATTTGCTTAGAATAGGCCACCTCAATGTATATCACCTTTGCAGCAAAGTATCAGATGTTACAGTACTACTCAACCAACCCTCCCCATATCATATATTTGGCTTTACAAAAAGTAGGTTGACGGAGAATATAAGTAACCAAGCTATCACCATACAAAATTTCTCCATTCATAGGCGAGATGCTTCAGTGCCTGGTCATACTGGCATTTGTGCTTATGTTCACAATACTATTGCTAACAACGTAACACGACGATGTGACCTGGAATCCACCCATGTGGAAAGCCTGTGGCTTGAGATAAAAGCAACCGCCAAGTCAACCCCGACCTTGGTATGTTTTATTTACAGAAACCCCGCAGCTACAGTGTCCTGGCAAGATGATTTTGTTGTAATGGTTGACAAAGTACAAAACTCCAAGGGTGATATACATATACTCGGTGATTTTAATGTTGATTTATTGAAACCTGGCAACACGTCATGGAGATCCATGATAACGTTCTTAGGCCTTGCACAAGTAGTTCAGTCACCCACCAGGGTCACTGCTACTTCATCCACATTAATTGACCATGTTTATACAACCAACGACAGTGCCCTTAGCAATGTCTATGTACCCAGCACCTCTGTCAGTGATCATTTTCCTATTTGTTTTTCATTATCTGTGAAGTTGCCAATGAAACCTCATAAGGAGCATATAACCATTCTCTACAGATCATTCAAAAAATTTAATCAAGATGATTTTTTGCATGAACTTTCCCAAACACCATTTTCCGATGTGTATAACTATAACGATCCCAATGTAGCGCTGTCCCACTGGTATAAGTTGTTCCTCGGTGTTCTTGACAGACATGCCCCGAGGCGCACTAAGCGTGTTAAACATCCCACTGTGCATGAGTGGCTGACGGATGAGATTAAAACTGCGATGGAACTAAGAGATCTATTGAAACAACAAAAGAAATTTGACGAGTACAAAAAAAACAGCGAAACCTAGTTAAATCATTAGTACGTAAAGCACAGAGGCAGTATGCTGAAAAGATTATTTTGGGCGGCAAAGACATACGCAGCGTGTGGCAGGTGATTTCTTCAAAATGAGCTTTAGATGCTTAGTTGATTTCAGTTTATTTTTTACATCATCCCGTTCTTGCTTATTTGGAATGACATCGTTCTCTCTGAGACAGTCTTCAAAGCTGTCACGGTCCTTACAGTAAAACAAACAGATAAACTTTAACTGTTCTCGAAAATCTTTCAGTACAGCATTATATTTCTGAGTGAGAATCCATACACTTATGTTTGCATGTCTGCCACTGAAGGCAAGTTCTGCTAATATGTTTCTCTTTTTGACAATGTCTTTCTCTGCAGAACAGTCATCAACTATGAACAATGTTGGCTGTCCTTCAAATTGCTTGTAAAAATATAGCAGGTAATCATTCAGTTTTTTCTCAGGGTCGACTAAGTATATGTTGTTGTCAGTCCAAATGAATAAACGGTTGTGATAAGCTTTGTTGTGTTTGATTGTTGGACAAAATATTACAATGTTTTCGAAATGATGAAGGTATCTTGTTTGTAAGAGGTTAAGAACAAATTCAGTCTTCCCACACGAAGTGGCGCCACAAAATAGGCCGCAATGTGAATCGTGCGTCATTAAGTCCATTTTAAAAACACAATATAATCTGTTTGTACAAAAACACTATGCTTGCCTTTCTGGTTATAAAAGGGGTTTCAAACTAACCACTCACACCGCAAGCCTTATAATAATGACTACGAAAAGCTTGTCTGGTTTTATTTTCTCCCTACTTGGACGTCAGTGACGGTGTGCGGTCTGTGATTTTAGACCTTACACCCAGAAGCTGCAAGGTCTAAAATCACAGATAGGTCCGCCATTATCATGTTGGTTGGGTAAACAGCACGCGACACAAATGTCCGTGATCTGGTTTCAATTTAAATGCATAACAGGACAAGGCAATGTCCGTGATCTGGTTCAAACTAACAACTCACTCCCCGATTTTCTCCTCGAGTGATCTAAAACACTTGTAAAACATGGTGGGGTGTATACTAAATTGAATAATTGAGGTCTCTCCCGGGATTAAAGTTGTGGGTTTCAATTTAAAGGCATCACGCGACAGGGTAATAAATAACTGTATGAAAGGCTGATTGTCACCCACTGGAGCGAAAACAGGAAACCGTTTCACAACCAATTTTCAAGCCCAACTTTCTGGTTATTAAAGAGATGCAATCTTGTAAACTCACATGACTACACAACAGCTGTCTCTACCTATGACGGCAATAACTGCACCCAACAGGAATCCGGTTTCATCACGCGACAGTCTTGAGCACAAAGGCCGATTGTTCAACAGCGCAATGTCCGTGTGCGTCGCAGCAGTCACGATGTGTGAAGTGAAAACTTTTCACAGATAAATTTTCCTCCACACAATTTTTCACGTTGGACGTTTCATTTACGAAATAACCTATATTAGAGATTTGTTCTATATTTTTGGTTTGCCCCAGAGTAAGAAAAATGACATAGTGGTTTAGTGACATACATTGAAGCGTTGACACAAAAAGGAATGCTAATTTGTTTTGTGTGTGCAGAGAGAGAGAGAGAGAGAGAGAGAGAGAGAGAGAGAGAGAGAGAGAGAGAGAGAGACACTATTTGGACATAGAAGACTATTGTTTACTATGGTGGTATGAACAGGAAGTAGACACTATTTCTCAGGAAGGCCAACTCTGACAGCATTGAGTGGTGGGGTGTGGGGGTGTGTGTGTGTGGGGGGGTGGGTGGGTGGTGTGTATTTCTCGGGAAGATATTTTAACTAGCCTTTTGTTTCCAAGGGGTTGGGGGACCTGACTGGGCAGATAAATCTGTTAAATGAATTTGGTCAAGTGCGTTTGTTTATTTACGGAAAGGATTAAATAAATCAATTGTTTCTTAAATGGGTGTCGTTGTAATCTCCTATATACTTTCTCTCCTAGTCTGTGAAGATGAACCGGGGATTGGTTACGTGTCCTGCAGGTGACGACCAATCGTCAAGGGTTTGAGCGTTACTGTCATTGGGTGCGCAGCGCAGCGGTAGGCGGGAAGAGAGCGAGAGAGGTAAACACTGCTCATTCTGTAGTTATTCATATTTATTTAGGTTCAGTCCCGCCAGTGGTAACTGCCCGACCTTCCGTCTACAAACCGGTGTCGAAGACGCTTCCACATGCCCGGTGAGTCGACCTGTTATTTGTGTTAAACGTTTCTCGCGACAAGCGGTACGTATTACTAATTGTGTCACTTGTTGAGCTTTGCCAGTGGTTTTTGTCGCCTCTCGGGTCCGATCAGGGGAGTCGAGGTCGGAGGCTAAACCCCGGACTCTTACCCCTGATATCATTGACCCCCCTGACCGTACCCACGAGGCGACAAGAACCACTGGCCAAGCCGCGGTACTCTAATACAACGATTTTGTCTTCAACAGAGAGATTGAGGTACTGGGGCCCCTGAGACTCCTATCTAATTATTGCCGAACAAATACTCGCGATGTATTATATTTTAATAGCATATACCATCAAACCGGCATAACCCCACATCACTCGCGCTAAATCTAGTCATAATCATAGCTGAGTGAGAGTTCCTCAGAAATCATGGAGACAATTTCCAGTGCACACGGTAGGTTTACATGATTCACTCCGGGTAACTGAATTAACACGTCAGCTAAGGCATAAAAGCTTCCCTGTTAACTGCGACATTGACTTAACTCATTCTACCCCAGACACACCACAGCAAGATAAGGATCGACCATGATAGTTCAAGGGTGATGCCAGAATAGCTTGGCGCCTATGGGCGCCAAGCTATTCTGGCATCATCCTTGAACTATCATAGTCGATCTGTGTCCTGCACTACAGTGCTGTCTTCAGAGGACAACGGCAACATTTGGGGATTTCGGTGATGGGGTAGAATGAGTTAAACGGGTCGGGTAACACACTGGGGGTGGTCAGATTTCAGCACAGGTATACTGTTCCCGTTTTGCAGACAGCTAAGTGGGCATAAACAAACAGTGACCAAAAGACACATCATCAGTCTAATATCCTGATGCTGTAGTGAGTTAACCCATGACATCCTGAGTCTGTAGTGAGTTAACCCATGACATCCTGAGGCTGTAGTGAGTTAACCCATGACATCCTGAGGCTGTATAGTGAGTTAACCCCTGACATCCTGAGGCTGTAGTGAGTTAACCCATGACATCCTGAGGCTGATTGGGTAGAACTTGCTTCTTGTCCTGTGAAGGCTGCAGTACACATTAGGACATAGATCAACTGCGTTAGATCAAGGGTGGTGCCATGTGGCGCCAAGCTATTCTGGCACCACCCTTGAACTATCAGTCAAATTCATTTCAAGCGATGGGTGTATCAGGGTGAAAAGGGTAATTACTCCCCTTGTGCATGCAGGCAGCTGCAAACACCCAGTACCAGTGGCTGCATGCGTGTGGAGCAATATATGCCGGTATATTTATACTTTTCTTTTCCCTTTGTTCACAGTACATATATTCAGATTGTGTTGGCTCGTGAACAGACCAGGATTCTGGTCACAGCTGCGGACACAAGGATGGACGTTGAGAAGACAGATGGACTGCAGCACACAGAGCAGCACAGCTTCCTGCAAGTAGAACTCATGGCGGAACAACTGAAGCGTGATGCAGATACGATTGCATCCTTGAGATCTGCTATTGCTTCCATGCAAACGCAGCGTAAGTGGGGCCTCTGTGACTGCAGTCGATATTCTTTGATATAGAAAGATAACAGATGATTTCCAGACATCAGATGTGGGTTCATACTGCACACATTTTGACGAAATGGTGGATTAAAAATCCCAGACAAACATGCAGTATCCCAACTTTTTGTTTCACACCTCAGCCTAACATGAAAGGCGTCACGAAACCAGGTCTTGCTTCCCAGTCACCCAAAATTCGAACAGCGGGGTGGGTGGGTGATAGAAGGAGATTATGACATGCCTCTCGCGCCTTCTCAACAACACAATTTTAAAAAAGCCGATCGAGGAGGGATTTGTTATCCCCCCCCCCCCCCACCCAGGTCTACCCTTGTCCAACATATTTTCATATAGAAGGCATAGCGGAGGGTCAGTAATGACAGCCTGAGCTTGTAGAAACACTCAAACTCCATTCACATGTACAGGACAATGTAGTGACTGGCAGCTCATCGTGTGAACCCAGACGAGTTCTGTGACCAAGGTGTGGGAGGAAAAGTGTCTGTGATCAGGGTGTGGGAGGATGGACTAGGGAAAGAGTGTCTGTGACCAGGGTGTGGGAGGACGGACTAGGGAAAGAGTGTCTGTGACCAGGGTGTGGGAGGATGGACTAGGGAAAGAGTGTCTGTCACCAGGGTGTGGGAGGATGGACTAGGGAAAGAGTGTCTGTGACCAGGGTGTGGGAGGATGAACTAGGGAACGAGTGTCTGTGACCAGGGTGTGGAAGGATGGACTAGGGAAAGAGTGTCTGTGACCAGGGTGATGGACTAGGGAAAGAGTGTCTTTGACCAGGGTGTGGGAGGACGGACTAGGGAAAGAGTGTCTGTGACCAGGGTGTGGGAGGATGGACTAGGGAAAGAGTGTCTGTGACCAGGGTGTGGGAGGATGGACTAGGGAAAGAGTGTCTGTGACAAGGGTGTGGGAGGATGGACTAGGGAAAGAGTGTCTGTGACCAGGGTGTGGGAGGATGGACTAGGGAAAGAGTGTCTGTGACCAGGGTGTGGGAGGATGAACTAGGGAACGAGTGTCTGTGACCAGGGTGTGGAAGGATGGACTAGAGAAAGAGTGTCTGTGACCAGGGTGTGGGAGGATGGACTAGGAAAAGAGTGTGACCAGGGTGTGAGAGGATGGACTAGGGAAAGAGTGTCTGTGACCAGGGTGTGGGTGGATGGACTAGGGAAAGAGTGGCTGTGACCAGGGTGTGAAAGGATGGACTAGGGAAAGAGTGTATGTGACCAGGGTGTGGGAGGATGGACTAGGGAAAGAGTGTCTGTGACCAGGGTGTGGGAGAATGGACTAGGGAAAGAGTGTCTGTGACCAGGGTATGGGAGGATGGACTAGGGAAAAAGTGTCTGTGACCAGGGTGTGAAATGATGGACTAGAGAAAGAGTGTCTGTGACCAGGGTGTGGGAGGATGGACTAGAGAAAGAGTGTCTGTGACCAGGGTGTGGGAGGATGGACTAGAGAAAGAGTGTCTGTGACCAGGGTGTGGGAGGATGGATTAGAGAAAGAGTGTCTGTGACCAGGGTGTGGGAGGATGGACTAGAGAAAGAGTGTCTGTGACCAGGGTGTGGGAGGATGGACTAGGGAAAGAGTGTGACCAGGGTGTGGGAGGAAGAGTGTCTGTGACCAGGGTGTGGGGGGATGGACTAGGGAAAGAGTGTCTGTGACCAGGGTGTGAAATGATGGACTAGGGAAAGAGTGTCTGTGACCAGGGTGTGGGAGGATGGACTAAAGAGTGTCTGTGACCAGGGTGTGGGAGGATGGACTAGGGAAAGAGTGTCTGTGACCAGAGTATGGGAGGAAGAATGTATGTGACCAGGGTGTGGGAGGATGGACTAGAGAAAGAGTGTCTGTGACCAGGGTGTGAGAGGATGGACTAGGGAAAGATTGGCTGTGACCAGGGTGTGGGACGATGGACTAGGGGAAGAGTGTCTGTGACTAGTGTGTGGGAGGATGGACTAGAGAAAGAGTGTCTGTGACCAGGGTGTGGGAGGATGCACTAGGGAAAGAGTGTCTGTGACCAGGGTGTGGGAGGATGGACTAGAGAAAGAGTGTCTGTGACCAGGGTGTGGGAGGATGGACTAGGGAAAGAGTGTGACCAGGGTGTGGGAGGAAGAGTGTCTGTGACCAGGGTGTGGGGGGATGGACTAGGGAAAGAGTGTCTGTGACCAGGGTGTGAAATGATGGACTAGGGAAAGAGTGTCTGTGACCAGGGTGTGGGAGGATGGACTAAAGAGTGTCTGTGACCAGGGTGTGGGAGGATGGACTAGGGAAAGAGTGTCTGTGACCAGAGTATGGGAGGAAGAATGTATGTGACCAGGGTGTGGGAGGATGGACTAGAGAAAGAGTGTCTGTGACCAGGGTGTGAGAGGATGGACTAGGGAAAGATTGGCTGTGACCAGGGTGTGGGACGATGGACTAGGGGAAGAGTGTCTGTGACTAGTGTGTGGGAGGATGGACTAGAGAAAGAGTGTCTGTGACCAGGGTGTGGGAGGATGCACTAGGGAAAGAGTGTCTGTGACCAGGGTGTGGGAGAATGGACTAGGGAAAGAGTGTCTGTGACCAGGGTATGGGAGGATGGACTAGGGAAAAAGTGTCTGTGACCAGGGTGTGAAATGATGGACTAGAGAAAGAGTGTCTGTGACCAGGGTGTGGGAGGATGGACTAGAGAAAGAGTGTCTGTGACCAGGGTGTGGGAGGATGGACTAGAGAAAGAGTGTCTGTGACCAGGGTGTGGGAGGATGGACTAGAGAAAGAGTGTCTGTGACCAGGGTGTGGGAGGATGGACTAGAGAAAGAGTGTCTGTGACCAGGGTGTGGGAGGATGGACTAGGGAAAGAGTGTGACCAGGGTGTGGGAGGAAGAGTGTCTGTGACCAGGGTGTGGGGGGATGGACTAGGGAAAGAGTGTCTGTGACCAGGGTGTGAAATGATGGACTAGGGAAAGAGTGTCTGTGACCAGGGTGTGGGAGGATGGACTAAAGAGTGTCTGTGACCAGGGTGTGGGAGGATGGACTAGGGAAAGAGTGTCTGTGACCAGAGTATGGGAGGAAGAATGTATGTGACCAGGGTGTGGGAGGATGGACTAGAGAAAGAGTGTCTGTGACCAGGGTGTGAGAGGATGGACTAGGGAAAGATTGGCTGTGACCAGGGTGTGGGACGATGGACTAGGGGAAGAGTGTCTGTGACTAGTGTGTGGGAGGATGGACTAGAGAAAGAGTGTCTGTGACCAGGGTGTGGGAGGATGCACTAGGGAAAGAGTGTCTGTGACCAGGGTGTGGGTGGCTGGACTAGGGAAAGAGTGTGACCAGGGTTTGGGAGGATGGACTAGGGGAAGAGTGTCTGTGACCAGGGTGTGGGAGGATGGACTAGGGAAAGAGTGTCTGTGACTAGGGTGTGTGAGGAAGAGTGTCTGTGACCAGGGTGTGGGAGGATGGAATAGAGAAAGAGTGTCTGTGACCAGGGTGTGGGAGGATGGACTAGGGAAAGAGTGTCTGTGACCAGGGTGTGGGTGGATGGACTAGGGAAAGAGTGTCTGTGACCAGGGTGTGGGAGGATGAACTAGGGAAAGAGTGTCTGTGACCAGGATGTGGGAGGAAGAGTGTGACCAGGGTGTGGGAGGATGGACTAGGAAAAGAGTGTCTTTGACCAGGGTGTGGGAGGAAGAGTGTCTGTGACCAGGGTGTGGGAGGATGGACTAGGGAAAGAGTGTCTGTGACCAGCATGTGAGAGGATGGACTAGGGGAAGATTGGCTGTGACCAGGGTGTGGGTGGATGGACTAGGGAATGAGTGTCACCAGGGTGTGGGAGGATGGACTATGGGAAGAGTGTGACCAGTGTGTGGGAGGATGCACTAGGGAAAGAGTGTCTGTGACCAGGCTGTGGGTGGATGGACTAGGGAAAGAGTGTGACCAGGGTGTGGGAGGATGGACTAGGGGAAGAGTGTGACCAGTGTGTGGGAGGATGGACTAGGGAAAGAGTGTCTGTGACCAGGGTGTGGGAGGATGGACTAGGGAAAGAGTCTGTGAGCAGGGTGTGGGAGGATGGACTAGGGAAAGAGTGTGACCAGGGTGTGGGTAGATGGACTAGGAAAGAGTGTCTGTGACCAGGGTGTGGGAGGATGGACTAGGGAAAGAGTGTCTGTGACCAGGGTGTGGGAGGATGGACTAGGGAAAGAGTGTCTGTGACCAGGGTGTGGGAGGATGGACTAGGGAAAGAGTGGCTGTGACCAGGGTGTGAGAGGATGGACTAGGAAAAGAATGTGACCAGGGTGTGGGTGGATGGACTAGGGTATAGAAAGCTCTTGTTATTATTACAGTGTTCAGGGTGACACAGAGTGATGTCAATGCCCCCGCACCCCTCACCCACCCGGGTCTGCCCTGGGTGACTTGGGTGGTGTTAACTACTTTTTAGTTCCCAGGGTCACCCTGGTCAGCCCCATAGGGTGAGTTTTCTCCTCTATTCTGGGGCATGTGTTTCTGTCTACCCTTGGTCCATTCACCTGTCTTT
Source organism: Semisulcospira habei (assembly GCA_036245525.1). Lineage (NCBI taxonomy): Eukaryota > Metazoa > Mollusca > Gastropoda > Semisulcospiridae > Semisulcospira > Semisulcospira habei. The sequence goes on from BTPG01000004.1 coordinate 235,996,156, forward strand.
TCCTTTTTTAAACTCTCCCTACTGTCTGCGCTACTTGTAGCTCTTGATATTGGATGTGTGTTGCTAAATGGTCTCAGCTTTATTTAGGCCCCATGTCGTAGGTTTATTTAACATATTGGACCGGCTGGGGACATCAGTGTTGATTCTAGAGCGCGTTTTGCGCGATTTCTCGCAATATTATGCTCCAAATCGCAAAAAAAAAAACACCGATAGCGCGGCCGAAGAATCGCAGAAAAAAGAAACTGGACGCTTTTTTGCACGACCAGCGCGGCCGCAGCGCTGCTGCGTAAAAGCCTGCTCGAGCGTCTTGGTGCAGTGTGGCCTGAGTCGAGCCAGGGCAATTTAACTATTATTCACCTGTTTAACACGAACACAGATTCCATTCACAGAAAACCAATTCACGTGTCGCTCTCGCGCTGTGGAAGTACACATGACAGATCAGAGCGAACTCTAGTCTGTGATTGGCTGAATAGCCTTCGGCTGTTGTAATCTGTCTTCTCATTGGCTAGCATTTCTGTACTGTATTCATGTTGTATCATTCGTGTACCAACACAACCCTTTTACCGATGCGGGATTGTACTTCAGCCTGTGTTGCTTTTACCTGAGGATTGTAACTTAGTATGGATTTTACCTGATGGATTTACATTAAATACTCGAGCTGTACACGTTTCCTTGTGTTTTCCTAGCGAGCTGAAGGTATGCATAGAAAGTAAGATAATGTCGTGCACTTTTAACCTGGTACTCATTCACGCACACATCTTACACACTTTCTCCTTGAGGGCCGTGATCAATTTTGAGGCCATATTGGTTACGAAATACGGTTAACACGAAGTGATTTTCCGCCATGTCCCCAGAAATTCGTGTTAAGCAGAATCCACTGTATAATGTGTGTGTATTATATATGTAGTTTTAAAGTAAGCAGTGCAACGCGATTTGAGGGCCTCCCTTTTACACCTTGAGGGGCTCCCTTTTTTGATTAGAGGGAGCCTTTGGGCTCACTTTTCTGAAATCCTAGAATCAACACTGGGACATACATTCAGTATTCTGTTTTTTTTTTTTTTTTTTTTTTTTTTCACAAGCAGTGCAGGCACATCCTGGTAAAGCCTTGTTGCTGTCGGGACGTTAAGTGATGTACAATCAATCAATCAACCCCCCCCCCTCCCTCTCTCTCCATCCCCTCAAGATCTTTGATTAAAACCATGCTGAATATATTATGAATTTTATCGGGAAATGACTTTTCAATCGAGCCGACGCTGCCTTCCCAACACATTAAACCCATTTAGCCACAACACCCTACAGCAGGAGATGGATTGACCAGGATAATTCAAGGGTAGTGCCAGATTGGCTTCCCACGTTCAGGCGCCAAGCTAATCTGACACTACCCTTGAATTATCCTGGTCAATCAATCTCCTGCTAATAGTACATTGACCATGATAATTCAAGGGTAGTGCCAGATTGGCTTCCCACATTGAGGCGCCAAGCTAATCTGGCACTACCCTTGAATTATCATGGTGAATCCATCTCCTGCTAATAGTACACAGTCATTAAGTAACACTTCCAACATTTGGGAAATGCACCGGTTGGGATAAGCAAGAGTGGCCGCGATGACTCCACATTTTGGGCATTCCAAATGGTGAGTTTTGTACTGCTTGAACTTGGTTTGACTGCGATAGTTTAATCGTGGTGCCAAAATAGGTCGGCACCTGTAATGCTACCTTCATAAGACAGTGAGCAAATTTATTTAAAAAATGAGCTTCAAGGTGTAATGGGCTAATGAGTGAAATTCTCAAATTGTGCAGTTGGAGATATATCCACCATGATAGTTCAAGGGTGATGCCACAATAGCTTGGTGCAGTAGTCCTGTAAAGCTTAGAAGTACCCAACGGAGAAAGAAACACGCTTAGAAAAGACGGGGACAACACAATTTATTAATATTTTGGATAAATACCCTTTGTCAACATAGACAAACAAACAGAGAGATCAGTCGCTACTTATCTTTATTCGCAGAAGGAATGTGGCAACTATGAGTTGTCACATTCTGCCAATGAAGATAAGTAGCGGCTGATCTCTCTGTTTGTCTATTTTGACAAAGGGTATTTACCCGAAATATTAATAAATTGTGTTGTACCCATCTTTTCTAAGCATGTTTCTTTCTCCATTGGGTACTTCTTTGCATTTACACGCTTGGCAGTCACCTTTTTGGTCTGAATTTCTGTAAAGCTTGTATAATGTAGCAGATTCCACCATGATAGTTCAAGGGTAATGCCACAATAGCTCGGTGCTGTGATCTTGTAAATATTGTATTATGTAGCAGATGTATCCACCATGATAGTTCAAGGGTGATGCCAGAATAACTTGGTGCAGGTGTCCTGTAAAGATTGTATAATGTAACAGATATAGCCACTATGATAGTTCAAGGGTGATGCCAGAATAACTTGGTGCAGTTGTCCTATAAAGATTGTATAATGTAACAGATATAGCCACTATGATAGTTCAAGGGTGATGTCACAATAGCTTGGTGCAGTTGTCCTGTAAAGATTGTATAATGTAGGAGATATATCCACCATGATAGTTCAAGGGTGATGTCACAATAGCTTGGTGCAGGTGTTCTATAAAGATTGTATAATGTAGGAGATATATCCACCATGATAGTTCAAGGGTGATGCCAGAATAGCTTGGTGCAGGTGTCCTATAAAGATTGTATAATGTAGGAGATATATCCACCATGATAGTTCAAGGGTGATGCCAGAATAGCTTGGTGCAGGTGTCCTATAAAGATTGTATAATGTAGGAGATATATCCACCATGATAGTTCAAGGGTGATGCCAGAATAGCTTGGTGCAAGCTATTTTGGCACAACCCTTCAACTATCATGGTTGATTCATATCTTGCTGTGGTGTGTCAGAAATATATAATGTTGGCACATAAAGTGGTGCTTAGTGGCAGCAGGCTTTCATAGCTCCAGCTTCCAACCCTGCGGTGCCTTGAGCATCTTGACATGTGTGCTCTAGAGATTGTTTACAATACTAAACAATATTTAAGAGAGAAAAAACCCATCAGAAATTAATGACGCTTACTTCTAGGAACTGATGGCAACTTGATGTCTGCAAGACTTTGTGGTCTACATCACATTTCTGGAGACAAATTGACCATGATAGTTCAAGGGTGGTGTCACAACAGCTTGGCACCTACAGGCACCAAACGATTCTGACATGACCCTTGAACTATCACCGTCGATCCACATCCAATCGTAGCATTTCAGGGTTTTATTGGTTATTAGTGCAGTGTGTGACAGCCACATGATATGTTGTAGATGAGGTGGAGGTGAAGACACTGAAGAGAACGGTGGAGAATCTACGCACACAGCTCACCAGTTGTCAGCGCACCATCACAGATGAGGTGGAGGTGAAGACACTGAAGAGAATGGTGGAAAATCTACGCGCACAGCTCACCAGTTGTCAGCTCACCATCACAGATGAGGTGGAGGTGAAGACACTGAAGAGAACGGTTGAAAATCTACGTGCACAGCTCACCAGTTGTCAGCGCACCATCACAGATGAGGTGGAGGTGAAGACACTGAAGAGAACGGTTGAAAATCTACGCGCACAGCTCACCAGTTGTCAGCGCACCATCACAGATGAGGTGGAGGTGAAGACACTGAAGAGAACGGTGGAGAATCTACGTGCACAGCTCGCCAGTTGTCAGTGCACCATCACAGATGAGGTGGAGGTAAAGACACTGAAGAGAATGGTGGAGAATCTACGCGCACAGCTCGCCAGTTGTCAGTGCACCATCACAGATGAGGTGGAGGTAAAGACACTGAAGAGAACGGTGGAGAATCTACGTGCACAGCTCGCCAGTTGTCAGTGCACCACCACACGAGGTAACGTAGTCACAGTAATGACAGCTGGATACAATAAAACTCCACGTTTTGACAGATCCCTGCTACCGATATCTATCTTGCTGGCCGCATATTTTGGGGTATATTCCTACAGGGGAAGATCTGGGGGGGGGGGGGGGCAGTTTCAAGGGTTCTGCGCTACCTTCGCCTGTTTTTCATATTTTGGTGAGAAGTGTAAGACTCTTTAACACGCCTCCTTTCCTCAGCTAATCTGGCACTACCTGTGAATTATCATGGTGACTCTATCTGCTGCAACAGGTACCTGGTCACTAGGTGGCACCTCACACCGTGGACAATGTGGTTGTGTACCTGGTCACTAGGTGGCACTTTTACACCTTGGGCAATGTGGCTGTGTACCTGGTCACTAGGTGGCACCTCCACACCTTGCGCAATGTGGCTGTGTACCTGGTCACTAGGTGGCACTTCCACACCTTGGGCAATGTGGCTGTGTACCTGGTCACTAGGTGGCACCTCCACACCTTGGGCAATGTGGCTGTGTACCTGGTCACTAGGTGGCACCTCCACACCTTGGGCAATGTGGCTGTGTACCTGGTCACTAGGTGGCACCTCCACATCTTGAGCAATGCGGCTGTGTACCTGGTCACTAGGTGGCACCACCACACCTTGGGCAATGTGGCTGTGTGCCTGGTCACTAGGTGGCACCTCCACACCTTGGGCAATGTGGCTGTGTACCTGGTCACTAGGCGGCACCTCCACACCTTGGGTAATGTGACTGTGTACCTGGTCACTAGGTGGCATCTCACACTGTGGGTAATGTGATTGTGTACCTGATCACTAGGTGGCACCTCCATCTGCTGCAAGAGGTACCTGGTCACTGGGTGGCACCTCCACACCTTGGGTAATGTGACTGTGTACCTGGTCACTAGGTGGCATCTCACACTGTGGGTAATGTGACTGTGTACCTGATCACTAGGTGGCACCTCCATCTGCTGCAAGAGGTACCTGGTCACTGGGTGGCACCTCCACACCTTGGGTAATGTGACTGTGTACCTGGTCACTAGGTGGCATCTCACACTGTGGGTAATGTGACTGTGTACCTGATCACTAGGTGGCACCTCCATCTGCTGCAAGAGGTACCTGGTCACTGGGTGGCACCTCCACACCTTGGGTAATGTGACTGTGTACCTGATCACTAGGTGGCACCTCCATCTGCTGCAAGAGGTACCTGGTCACTGGGTGGCACCTCCACACCTTGGGCAATATGGCTGTGGGGGTGAATGGGTTAACCCAGATTTCAAGAAAGAATCCAGTTTTCTTCTCATCCTAAAAATAATTCATTCATTTCACTGTTTACAAAGTGTATTTATTGGGTACAAAAAGAAAGAATCCAGTTTTCTTCTCATCCTAAAAATAATTCATTCATTTCACTGTTTACAAAGTGTATTTATTGGGTACAAAAAGAAAGAATCCTGTTTTCTTCTCATCCTAAAAATAATTCATTCATTTCACTGTTTACAAAGTGTATTTATTGGGTACAAAAAGAAAGAATCCAGTTTTCTTCTCATCCTAAAAATAATTCATTCATTTCACTGTTTACAAAGTGTATTTATTGGGTTTGATTTCTTTTCAACAGATGGACAGCACCATGACTCTGCTGGCAAAGACACAAGCAACACTGCCGGTGAAGATGCAGAAAATGCGGCCAAGTTGGCAACCAGTGGAATCTGTGAAATGGACTGTGACATACATGGTGTGAAACTAGAGTCGGACTCGGTGCCCAGTGTTTACAGTGGCACAGACTGTGACATTAACCATGATGTCAAACTGGAGCCAAGCTCATCCCAGTGCGCAAAGGCCATCGGGCTGACATCAGCCACCATCGGCCTGCGAGCGGCTGAGCGGGGGCCAATGGCAGCCAATGCCGTCCAGCGGCTAGCCGTTTGCTCATTGGAATCCGTCCAGGATGACATAGACTGTGACGTAGATGATGAGTTAGAGTCAAACTCAGTCAGGAGTGTTTACAGTGATGTGGAATGTGGGCATGTTGGCGATATTGATAATGGGACTGCGTCGCCTGCTGGGATGGAATCCGACTCACAGGAGTGTACAAGCCTCATCCAGCAACAACCTTGTACCACCCCACAATATACCGGGTTGAAAAGTTCAGATCTGCGAAAGCCGGGGGAAATGCTTTGTGAACTGTGCAATGTATGTTTTCACTCGGCCAGACAACTCAAACAACACATGTCGACTCACTCAGGGCGAAAGCCTGGCACTGCTACGAGTGGCAGGAAAAGTAGGGAGTGTTGGAAACCCCGGCAGAGTATGCAGCCATTTGTACTGTTGTGTAATAAATGTTTTGGACCAGCAAAGCAATGTGTGTCTTCCACTACAGACCAGAAGACGCATACTGGAGGACAGTGTTCCAAAGCCGAGCAGAGAATGCAGCCATTTGTTCTTTTGTCTGATATACGTATTCAGTCGCCCTGTCAATTGATGCGAGGTTTGTCCGCTCACACAGGGCAGATGCCTGACATGTGTATCACAGAGCAGATGACGACTACTCCTGTCAGTAACTGTATTGATGAGAAAACGGCACAACAGAACACATCATTTGACGTTGTGGAGAACACAGCTTTAGATACTGTGGGCCAACAAACAGTTTGGCGGAACACATCATTTGACGTTGGGGACGAACAAATTCCAGCAAGCAACACAGCATTGGGCATTGTGGAGAAACAAACAGCAGAGCATAAGACATGTGACACTGTGGACCTACAAGCACTGGGGCGGGACACAGCACTGCACACTGCAGGCAAAGAGCAAGCAGGGCAGAACATAAGTCCTGTTGACAGCATGGACAAACAAACAACAGACAAGCAGACAGAAGGGCAGGGCAGAATGGCTGTAGACAGCGCAGACAAGCAGACAGCAGCGCAGGGCAGAATGGCTGTAGACAGCGCTGACAAACATACAGAAGGGCAGGGCACAATGGCAGTAGACGGTGCTGACAATCGGACAGAAGGGCAGGGCAGAATGGCTGTAGACCATGCAGACAAGCAGACAGTAGCGCAGAATAGAATAGCAGTAGACAGCGCAGACAAACAGACAGCATCGCAGGGCAGAATGACAGTAGACAGCGCAGACAAGCAGACAGCAGCGCAGGGCAGAATGGCAGTATACAGCGCTGACAAGCAGACAGAAGGGCAGGACAGAATGGCTGTAGACAGTGCTGACAAACAGTCAGAAGGGCAGGACACGGACGTCGACCGCAGTGGAACCGTTCATGGCTGTGCGCAGGCCCACTGCAGCCAACGTCAGTCCAAGGGTTCTGTTGACAGCACAGATGAGCAAAGAGCGAGTGAAGAGACAAGCGCAAGACCACTGGTGTGCGAGTTCTGCAGAGAATCCTTTCAACTGTCTGAGCTCTTATTTTCACATGTGTGCAAAAAACGATTCAAGTGCCCCCACTGTGCTGCTAGATTTGGCAGTCTCAAAATCCTGCAGGAACATGCGTCTTCCCACAGAGGCAAAGAGCTGCGTGAGTGTGCAGATTGTGATCGCAGGTTCACAAGAACTTCTCACTGGGAAACGCACGTATGCAAGAAATCTCACTGGTGCACAGGCTGTGATGTCAAGTTTGACAACGCCTACTGCTTGGAACAGCACGTGGGCACACAGATGCCTTGCAAGTCCTATGTCTGTGCTGACTCTTGTGGAGAGTCTTTCAAATTGACTTGTGAGCTGAGAAAGCACATGAATAGTGTGCACGGAAAGAGCCGGTATAAGTCTGTAATCATATTCAGATGTGGTGTTTGCAGTGCCAGTTTTAATCGTGCGTGTAAACTACAGGACCACATGCTGAAACACTCTGGCAAAAGGGAATACAAGTGCTCGCAGTGTGATTTAGCTTTCACTAGTCCTGACTCATTGAAACGCCACATGAAGGTACACGCAGACAAACAGCCTAAACTCTGTGCACTGTGTGGTGCTTCTTTTCTTTGGGAAATTTCGTTAAAGTTGCACATGGCCAGGAAGCACAATGGCGAAAAAAGATTTGTATGTGAACACTGCGGAGAAGGCTTTTGTACAGGTAAAGCGTTGACAAGTCACGTGTTCACCCACACAGGCATAAAGACTTTTAAATGTAAGCAGTGTGATGCTACTTATCGCGGCCATTCTGGCTTGAGAGCTCACATGATGAAGCACTCTGGCAAATGTGATGTATGTGGTGCCACTTTCCCAACGAGCAGTGAATTGAAAGTACACAAGCGTGTCCACACAGTGCGCAAGCAGTTCCAGTGTCCATATTGTGGTGGCTTTTATTTAACGAAGCAATCTCTGAGCATGCACGTGATGATTCACAGCGGCTACAAACCATACAAATGTCAGCAGTGCAGTGCGTGTTTTCGAACTAAATTATTGTTGAAAAACCATATGCTGATCCACTCGGGGTTGAAGCCGTTCACATGTATGGAGTGTGGGGCTGACTTCACCCTGGCCAACCACTTGGAAAAACATATGCTGATCCACTCAGGGTTGAAGCCGTTCAAATGTACGGAGTGTGGGGCTGACTTCACCCAGGCTGGCCACTTGACGAAACACAAGAGTGTTCACACAGACGCACACCCACACAAGTGCTCCCACTGTACAGCCTCCTTCAAACGTGCCATAAACCTGAAACAGCACATGGCCATTCACACAGGCCAGAAACCACACAAGTGTGCTGAATGCGGTGCTAGCTTCACCCAGGCCAGCAGCTTGGCGTCCCACATGGTTCTCCACTCGGCCAAGATGCCCTATGAATGCGAACGCTGCGACGCTCGTTTCAAGTGGCCTGTCAACCTCAAAACGCACATGAAAAGTCACTCAGACCAGTAGTACGTACAGGACTGTCAACCTCAAAGCGCACATGAAAAGTCACACAGACCAGTAGTATGTGAAGTCACACAGACCAGTAGTATGTGAAGTCGCACAGACCAGTAGTATGTGAAGTCGCACAGACCAGTAGTATGTGAAGTCGCACAGACCAGTAGTATGTGAAGTCGCACAGACCAGTAGTATGTGAAGTCACACAGACCTGTAGTATGTTGTTACGATTGTGGTTGTGTTGTTCTGTGAGAGCATGCATGTGTTAATCGTAGGAAATGATCCGATATTTATTTGAGCTATCTTGGTTACGTATCACGTACCTTTTCGGTAAGATTCTTTATTGTTTGCGCAGATAGCGAATTGGGATTTGTTATGATGCGTAAAGTTTAGTCCAGAAGCTTCTAGCAAGGTCGCGCGGTCTAGTGACCCTTTTATGTGTAGCATCAAAGTGACTTCAAAGTGTAGAGCCGCTATACTTTTGTTTTAATCATAGTTGTTTACTGTGCGTGTGAATTAAGCAGCCAGTCAGTGTGTTTTATGAAAGGTCATGATCTGTGTGCCATACTTTGTGTGACGTCTTTACACACTGGGATTTGGTGCTGAAATGAGCAGTTGCATTTTGTAGACCATTGTAGGTGATTCTAGAAAATTCTCATTTTATTTAATATTTATGAGTTTCGGTTGTGTGTTCCGTTCTGATTGGTTGCGTTGTGAAAATTCCTCAGATTATTCTGGAAGGTTGTTCCACTATAAAAGATGGTGCTAGGAAGCACGTGTCATACATTGTCAGTTGTAGGGACACACAGTTTATCGTAGGTACGTGGCCCTTATATGGTGTACATTGTGAGAGACGCAGCGTAATGGTGGTGTACGTTGTATGTGGAACTTTCTGTCGCCAGTGTTGACATATGTAGGAGAGACATTGTATCAGTGTTGGTGCATTTTGGAATGCATTGTGTGGAGATCGCATCGCTGAATTAAAATATTGTTGGAACTGCTACTCCAGTGTAGCCTACATCCTTAAGCCACGTATGACGGGTTGCAGCTGAATGAAGTTTATTTAAAAGAACCTTACGTGCGTATGCCTGGTGTGTTTATCATACTACAACTACGACTCAACCACGTAACATATTGGCACTTCCGACGGGACTTTTTCAGTTGGCTCAGTGGAAAGGGTAGCAGGAGAAAACAGCCAGCAGTGAAACGCAGAGATGGCGACATCGGAAATGGAGACATTCCTGAAAATTGGAAAGGAATGTGGACTCGAAGTAGCTCAACTCCTCGAGTTTGTAAAGGAGAGAGAGAAGGAGAGATTTGAAAGAGAAGGAAAGAGACGAGAGAGAGAAGAAAAGGAGAGACTGGAGAGAGAAGGAAAGAGACGAGAGAGAGAAGAAAAGGAGAGACTGGAGAGAGAAGGAAAGAGACGAGAGAGAGAGAAAAGGAGAGCTTAGAGAACATGAAATCAGAAAACTCAAACTTCAAGGAGAAGAGGCAGAGAGGCAGCGCCAACACGAAATTCATTTAAAGCAGCTGGAGATAGAGGCACAGAGCCAGAGGGTTTCTGAAGCAACAGTATTAGCAGCAGAGAGCAAACATCCCGTGCACCAAAGCTTCCACCTTTCGCAGAAAATTCAGATAAGATGGACGCTTATTTGGAGTGATTTGAACGCTTTGCAAGCAGTAATAATTGGAAACAAGAGACTTGGGCCATCAAGATGAGTGCACTTCTAACTGGCAAAGCGCTTGAATTTTACACCCGCTTGCCAAGAGAAGAAGCCGAAGATATTATGCAGTTGAGAGCCGCCCTTCTGAGACAGTACGAATTCACTGAAGAGGGTTACAGGCGACGATTTTGGAACTGCAAGCCTGAAGAAGGAGAAACACCCGGCCTATTCATTGAAAGAATCAGGAGCTACCTGGAGAAATGGATAGAGCTGGCTGGTTTAAACAAAGAGTACCAGGACCTGTGTGACCTCATCATCAAAGAACAAGCCCTCGATGCATGTTCTAAAGACCTGGCCGCCCACCTCGGGGAGCAAAAAGATCAGTCCCTAAAGGCCCTGGCTGACTTCGCTCAAAGATACCTTGATGCCCACAACATGAAGTTCGGGCCTAGTAAGCCGCAGCGTGTGTCTGCACCAGCAGAGGACATCCACAATGTCAGAGACACCCGGAAATACAAGCCGGTGGAGAACTTGACATGTTTTCTCTGTGGAAAGAAAGGTCACAAAGCGATACGGTGTCTTTTTAAAGATGATCCCCGAGGCGACAACATCAGAAGATCCAACCAAGATCGCGGGATAGCAGGCAGAAGCAGTACCATGTCTCAACACAGAGTTGCCGCTGTATTAGCCAATGATGTGATGTCATCCAGTGACTTTGAGTCTCTCTCTCTCTCTCTCTTGTCCCTTCAGAAGCAAGTTCTCAGCCCTACTCTTGCTCAGACAGACTAGTTGATTTTTGTAGAACGCGAACTGCAGGATCTGATCCTTTCCTGATTCCACCACTGGCAGTGCACGAAGTCAGTAGGACAATTAGTTCAATGAAGAATAAGAAATCGTCAGGGCCAGATGAAATCAGCCCCAAAATACTTAAATTAGCTATTCCTTATGTTATTGAAACAATAACCTATATTTATAAATTGTGCATTCAAACGAATATTTTCCCAAAGGAACTTAAAAAGGCCAAGGTTATACCCCTCCCGAAAACAAGAGATATGACTGATGTTAATAACTATCGCCCCATCTCACTATTGTCCATCCTTAGTAAACCACTGGAACGGCATATCCATAAACATCTCTTGGAATATTTAGAAAATCATACATTAATCCATCCCCTTCAGTCGGGATTCAGACCAAAGCACAGCTGTCACACGGCCCTAGCACGTCTAACTGATGTGTGGCTACGCTCAATAAATCAGGGCAAAATTACTGGCGCTGTATTTATTGACTTACGAAAAGCCTTTGATCTTGTGGACCATAAACTTCTACTTTCCAAGCTAAATGTGTATTTCGGTAGTTCGTTTGGCAATAAATGCATTTCTTCCTCAAATAACTACAGCCAGAAATCTCTTTACCACCATGGCACAACTCCACTTTTCGCCTCATATCTTAGCGACAGACAGCAGCACGTCATGGTCAATGGATCATACTCCTCAAGCGGACTAGTAACACCGGGAGTTCCCCAGGGTTCAGTCCTAGGGCCTCTTCTGTTTTGCCTTTTTATAAATGACCTGCCGCTACATTTGACTAGCAACAAAATTTCATGTGATTTATTCGCTGATGACGCCACAATTCACACCCCGGACAAGAGTATTGATTCTTTAAATGGCCGTTTACAGCAGGGTTTGATCGAAATTTCCACTTGGTGTTCAAACAATGAAATGATTTTAAATCCTTCCAAAACGGAATGCATGACGATAGCAACCCGTCAGAAGCACCAGCTCAAGCCACTTACACTCAGCCTGAATATCCATAACGACATCGTTACTGTAGCAGAGGAGCCCTCTGCTAATGCTATCACTAGTTACTACCAGCGAGTCAGAGTTCAGTGGTTTAGTGCACGCTTGGCGCACTGTGAGCGAGAATTTTGCTGACTTAGCTAGTTGGTGTGTAGCGGACTACACGCGCGAAGCTGTGACGTAGTTTCCGGACCCAGAGGCTGGGAGCCTATATAAAGCGGCCGATTCTCAGTCTCGGGGTGAGTGTGAACAATGCTCACCACCCCTCCCCCCCTGTGAGCGATTGCGAACAGTGATTTCTCACACT
>BTPG01000004.1:236008817-236039979 GCA_036245525.1 Semisulcospira habei
AGTTGGTGTGTAGCGGACTACACGCGCGAAGCTGTGACGTAGTTTCCGGACCCAGAGGCTGGGAGCCTATATAAAGCGGCCGATTCTCAGTCTCGGGGTGAGTGTGAACAATGCTCACCACCCCTCCCCCCCTGTGAGCGATTGCGAACAGTGATTTCTCACACTCCCCTCCCTCTTCCCCCGTAGGCGATTGTGAACAATGATCTCCTACATTTCCCGGCCCTAACCCACGAGGCGATTGTGAACAATGATCTCCTCAACACCCCGGCCCTAACCCACGAGGCGATTGTGAACAATGATCTCCTCAACACCCCGACCCTACCCCACGAGGCGATTGTGAACAATGATCTCCTCAACCACCCCGACCCTACCCCACGAGGCGATTGTGAACAATGATCTCCTCAACCACCCCGGCCCTACCCCATAGGACAGTAGCGTTTTAGTTCAGTTCTAATTCACCTAAAATAGGGCTTAGACTGTGTTAGGACGACGCGTAGGTTTTATTGGTAAGTGCGTTAGGCCTAGGAGCTAGGTTCGCTAGGAATCGTATTCAACGTTGTAGGTGTTAGTCATAGGAGATAGGTTTGCTAGGTATCGTGTCGGAAGGTATAGGTGTTAGGCCTAAGGTGTTTAAGGTTATTAGCACTTGCACTGGTTTGACTAATTTTGATTATGTTGTTTGTTTTATTATGAATGCTTTCTGGTACAAATAAATCTTGGAACCTTACTTCTATCTTACGATGCTCGGCTAGAGTGAGAGCAAGACTGAGACTGTGCGTGCGTATGTGCGAGAAGTTTGTGTGTGTGTACGTCCGTGCATGTATGACGGTGTGACTGATCGTGCGAGCGCACGTTACTAGCAGCTCAGTAGGAACGATAACAACAAGTCCAGTCAAAATAGGGTTTTTCTGGATACTGTGGTCGGTCCATTGCGCAAGCAACTTTGACTTTTGAACACAACGCGAGGCAAGTAAACACGGATTTCAGTTGTGCGCATGCGAGACTAGAGTAGATTTATTTACTCTCCACTGCAATCTCCAGTCCTTCCCTAGACCACAAAAGGAATTCGGACTTAAACTCTGTAGGCACTTGAGTACTGTATTAGATGGGCAGTTTTTGTCTATCTGATAAACTATTTAAGTCGCCTACACCCAGTCACTGAGTCCGGTTACAAAAATTGGTGCCGTGACCAGGATTGTTTTTGGTTAGGATTGTTGTTTGACCAGAATCGTTGTTTGATAAAGATAGTTTGGCCGAGATACTTCGTTCGAGGAAGGTAGTTAGAGCTGTGAGTTCAAGACTATGTGCTGTGCCAGCGGCAGACTATCTGTGTCACTGTCGACACGTCTTTTCCGTTAGCGTGGTACCGGTTGCGGCAGGGAGCGTTTTCATTAGTACCAGTCGTGAGATTTTTAGTAGTGGAAACATTCCGAGTTTGAAGTTGGTTCTCGTTTGGTTTTAGCGACTCGTGTTGTAGTCTGTCTGTGTGGGAAACGCAGTTGAACAAGCGAAGTTTTATTACACAGATAGCGAGGTTCAGTCTACAATATGGGTGCAGTCTAAGGATTCTTTAGGCTTCTTGTTCCAAGCTGGTTGGTGTCAAGTAGTTCTAAAAGTCAGGATGGTAGAAGAAGGAGTAAACCTAGAAGGTCGGCGAAGAGCGGCAGGCACTCGGTTTACAGTGAGTCAGATAGCAGTAGCGAGGAAAGCTCATGCAGTCACGGTAGTCATTGCTCACAAAGAAGCATGACGAACAGGAACATTACGAGAAATAGATCCTTTCTGAATGACAGTGGAAACTCGTCTAGGAGAGAGAGGGTGCCCGAGATATTCACTGGCACAAAAGGTGACTTGAAAGACTGGCTTTGCCATTTCGAGACTTGTGCAAGATGGAACGGTTGGGACTATAGCGAGAAAGGAGTGAATCTAGCTATGTCACTCCGGGGTCCAGCACAACAGGTGTTAGGTGAGCTTGCGCTAGAGAGACTAGAGGACTATGACGCTATCAGGTCGGCCCTTGAACGTCGTTTTGATCCCGCTGAGAAAGAGAACCTTCGTAGAGTGGAGTTCAGGTCAAGGATGAAAAGAAAGAACGAGAGTGTGACGGAGTACGGGTTTGCTTTAAACCGCATTGCTAGTAGTGCATACCCTAGGATGCCTATTGAAGCGAGAGAAACCATAGTCATAGATCAGTTTGTTAGTGGTCTTCCCTCTAGAGACTTGAGAAGGCATGTGCAGTTCAATCATCCCGCGACAATACACGAGGCAGTAGCACTGGCTAGTGAATTTGAGTCGTTTGATGAGAGATTTGATGGCAGGAAACCAGAAGACCCAGAGAGACATGTTGATGTTGCTGCTAAGGGTGTTAGAAGTCTCGAAGAGAAAGATTCAGCTGAGGCAGGCTTAGCAAAGGCTTTCCAGAATCTGAGTGACAGACTTACTTCTGAGATTCAGAAAGTAACGAAAGCGCTGACTCGTCAGTCGGCAGGAGACAAGACTAGAAGAAATGTTGATGTTGTTTGTTATAAGTGCAAAGAGAAGGGGCACTATGCCAGGCAATGTCAGAAAAGTGAAGACAGAGACAGGAATGAGTCTGTGCGTAACGAAAACGCGCCAGGCCAGGGAAACTAGGGCGGGCGGAGCTCTCAGCAGCCAGGGACTCGGCCCAATTAGCAAGTGATGACGGCTGCTTAGAGAACGCGAAGGGGCAGCGTTTATGTGTACTGTCAAACACTGGATGCTGGATGGCACCAGTAGCGATAGGAAAGGTTTCCTTAGACTTTTTAGTAGATAGTGGGTCTGCTGTCACAGTCATTAGTGCCAGAGATTTCAAGCTAGTCAACATGGAAAGATCGGTTATGAAGAAAAGTAAGTTAAATCTTTGCACAGCTAGCGGTGATACTTTAGAAATTCAGGGTGAAGTAACGCTTTGCTTGAAAGTAGGAGGACAGAGGTTTAGGCATGATGTAGTAGTTGCAGACTTAGGCAGTTCGTCAGGTATTCTAGGCACTGATTTCATGCAGAAATACGGTGGCGTGCTAGACTTAGCGCAAGGTACTTTGATGATACGCAAGCAGGTGGTTCAGTTAAAGAAAGAGAGTTCAGGTACAAGTGCAGAAGTTAAAGTGTGTAAACTCACTAGGGTTCCCCCTAGGTCTGAAATGTTTTTGAAGGCATCTTTCGTTCAGCCGTGTCAGTTACAGAAAGCTGATGGTCTGTTAGAAGGTGTTGAGAGTTTCAGGAGTGAAACAGGGCTAGTAGTTCCAAGGTGTATGGTTCAGGTGTCACAAGAAGAAATCCTTGTTCCTGTTACCAACTTTACTGATAAAGAGATTGTAGTGAAGCCAGATACAGTTGTGGCGTCCATAGAAACTGGGTTTTCAGTGAACTCTTTGTCGACTAGTTCTGAAAAGAAGGAAGAAGTGGTCTATGTGGATGACAAACTCCCTAGTCACTTAGTGGATTTGATCGCTAATGTTTCGTCAGATGTTAGCGAGGGGACTAAAGACAAATTGAAAGAGACGCTCATAGAGTTTCAAGATGTTTTCCAGTCTCCAGGTGGACAACTTGGACGGACAAACAAAGTGAAACACACTATTGACACAGGAGGTGGCAAACCTGTCAAGTTGCCCCCTCGTCGTATTCCCGTAGCTCAGAGAGAAATTGTGGAGGAGGAAATAGACAAAATGTTGAAACAAGATGTTATCGAACCCAGTGACAGCCCCTGGGCTGCTAACGTGGTACTTGTCAAGAAAAAGGATGGTACAACTAGGTTCTGCGTTGACTATAGGAAGTTGAACCAGTTGACACGCAAAGATGCTTATCCTTTACCCCACATTGGTGACTCGCTTGATGCTTTGTCAGGTTCGTGTTGGTTTTCAACTCTTGACTTAGCACAGGGTTTCTTCCAAGTTGAGATGGATGAAAATGATAAACAGAAGACAGCGTTCGCTACGCATAAAGGTCTTTTCCAGTTTAAGGTTATGCCATTTGGGCTATGTAACAGTCCAGCTACTTTTGAGAGACTCATGGAGATGACTTTAAGTGGTGTTCTTTTTGAGAGATGTCTAGTCTACATTGATGATGTCATTTGTCTAGGCAGGACAGAGGAACAGGCACTGGAAAATCTCAAAGTTGTTTTGAAGAAGTTCAGAGATGCCAATTTGAAGCTCAAGCCCTCGAAATGTTCGTTGTTGCAGAGCGAATGCTCCTTCCTAGGGCATGTGGTTTCGAAAGAAGGGACAAAGTGTGACCCAAAGAAAGTAGAGGCAGTTGTTAACTGGCCTGTCCCTACTTGTGTTTCAGAAGTCAGAAGCTTCTTAGGGATCACATCATATTACAGAAAATACATTTGTGGTTTCGCTGAGATAGCTAGTCCTTTGACAAACTTGACTAGGAAAAATCAGAAGTTTGTTTGGTGCGAACAGTGTCAGCAAGCTTTTGAGAAACTGAAAGTGGCTTTAGTGTCTTCTCCCGTTCTTGCTTATCCGACAAGAGAGGGCAAGTTCATTCTTGATACAGATGCGTCAGCAAATTCCATTGGTGGCGTATTGTCTCAGATTCAGGATGGAGAGGAAAAGGTGATTGCTTATGCAAGTTGCGCTCTGTCTAAGAGTAGGCAGAGGTACTGTACCACATACAGAGAGCTGTATGCAGTGGTGAGGTTTGTGAAGTACTTTTCTCATTATCTTTGGGGACGTCCGTTTCTGGTCCGGAGCGATCACAGTTCCCTTAGGTGGTTAAAGTCCTTTGATCAGGCTGAAGGCATGGTAGCTAGATGGATAGCTACGTTGGACACCTACGATTTTCAGATAGAGCACCGGAGAGGCGCCCTACATGGAAATGCGGACGGGTTGTCGAGGATCCCAAGGAGATGTTGTCAGAGAGAGGAGTGTGATCAGTGTGCTAAGAAGCATGTGAGAGTGGTGACACGTCGGCAAGCACGTGGTCATGACTTAGCTGATGGTGGGAAAGCTAGCGGTTCTCAGAGGAATGCTGCTTCATCGAAGGGTGAAGATGTTCCGCGTGCGGACTCAACTATCAGTGAAAGTCAGGGCGACACTACCACCGACAGGTCAAGTGTAGAAGTCAGGGAAGATGAATCGGTTCAGAGTAATTCTGCCTCAGTGTCTAAAGGGGAAACCGTGGTGCTCAGTCTTCTGCGTTTGGTCCTGGCATGCAGGAAAGCAACTGGTTAGCCAGCTGGTCTCGTGAGGACTTAGAGATGTTCCAAAAGAGAGATCCAGTGACTAGCATTCTAATAGCTCTGATAGAGAAAGGAGAGAAGCCTCCTAGGACAGAAGTTAGCAAGTATAGCGCAGCTGTCAGAACACTAATTGCTCAGTGGGACAATCTGAGAATAGTGGACGGTTTACTATACGTTGTGCCTGATAAGTGCCTTACTCAGGAAAGGGTACTAGTACTAGTAGCCCCAGCTGAGATTAGACAAGAAGTGTTACGTATGTCACATGACATAAGATGTGCAGGTCATTTGGGCCGTGACAAGACCCTGGCAAACGTCAGACGACACGTGTACTGGCCAGGCATGGCGGATGACGTTGCCAGATGGTGTAGACAGTGCGACATGTGTGCAAGAAGGAAGCCGGGTCCGGGCAGGGCGAAGCTTCCTATGCAGCACGTGAACGTGGGTATGCCCATGGAGAGAATAGCCATAGACATCCTGGGTCCACTGCCCATGTCACACGACGGGTTTGAGTATATTATGGTCATCGAAGACTATTATTCCAAGTATGCAGAGGCGTATTGTCTCTCAGACCATACAGCACAGACGGTAGCAGACAAGCTGTTAACAGAGTTTATCTGTAGATTTGGTATTCCTCTAACTATCCACACAGACCAGGGTAGAGAGTTTGAATCTCACTTGTTCAGATATCTCTGTGAAGCGTTAGGTTCTAGCAAGACGAGAACCACACCATATCACCCAGAAAGCGACGGGATGGTAGAAAGACAGAATAGAACCATCCAACAGATGCTCTCAGCATATGTAAACGAGAACCGTGATGATTGGAGCGATCACCTCGACCTGATCATGATGGCATATAGAGCTTCTGTCCACCATTCAACCGGGTGTACGCCCAATTTAATTGTTTTTGGTAGAGAAGTCAATCTCCCATTGACAGTCGAACTTGGTGTCTTCCCTAGTAGAGATGCGTCTGAATGTCCCATAGAGTACGTACAATGGGTTCAAAACACGCTGGAACGAGTATTTCGTTTTGTACGAGAGAATTCAGAGGCTAGTGTCCAGCGGCAGAAACACTACCATGACAGAACGTGTAAAGAGAGACCAGTAGAGCCAGGAATGTGGGTCTGGAGATGGTACCCACCAAAAGCTAAACAGAAACTAGGTCTAGGATGGACAGGTCCTTACAGAGTCATGGAGAAAGTTGGCAACAGTGCAGTAAAGATTGCTAAGAGCAGAAATGACAAGCCCATTGTAGTACATATTAATGATGTCAAACCCTACGAGGGTAGAAACCAGCCACTCAGTGAGAATGAGAGTGAGTGTGCGGTAGAAACTATGAGTGAAAGTGCTGAGAATGAGAGTCAGGAGATGAGTGAAGTAGATTTGATAGTAGATGAAGAAAGGGACGAAGAGGAAACTCCTATCAGAACTAGAAGGGGAAGAGAAGTCAGGGCCCCTAGGAGGTATTCCCCATCCTCGTCATACTTCTGAATTTGAGACAACGTTTTGTCGCATGCTACGTGCTCAATATTATGATTTTTATGTATTGCGCGTTCAAATTAGTCCATATGTAACACGTTTTGATATTCTGAACTAACAGTGATTAATAATTTTTTTGTGAATATTTTGTCGCAAGACTTTTGGTACAAATTTTGTATGGTGCTTAAACTTTGTTCTGTTCAGCCACCGTGGTGGTGCACATTGATAGTTTGTGTTTGTTTGTTTGGAAATCTTTTGAATTTGGTTTCAGCGACTCTTGACCCAATACCAGGGGTGTATTGTGGTCAGTGAGACACGCGCGTGTCTCACGTGTCCGAAATAATATCGTGAGATGGCGGCATCTCACGGGGAAGTTCGTGCTGGCTCTAGTCGGCTTCCTTAGAGACCCTGTGAAAGTGAGTTGGGCCCCCAGCTCACATTGTCCGTTAATATGCACCTGAGACAGGCGTCTGTCTCATCCCTGTCTTGGAGTAAGCCAGTGGCTCTAACTGGAAACTCCAAGACGAGAGTGTTGCCCGGTCGGCTCTGACCAGGTAACCTCTCACGTCATGCGAGTCAACGGAGGAGGACTCTAAACATCAAGAAAGACCAAGCACATTCTTCAAGGACGAACAATGCCATGACTGAGTATTCGTTAAGTTTGTTTCTTTTCATATGTCTCATTTGCATGCATATATTTTTTGTGTTGAATTAGAAATGTTTTTGATTTTTCATTTTGTTGTCGTCGTATTGCTTTGCGCATCATATACCATTTTTTTTCTTATAATTAGTAATCATCTGACTATGCTGTTTTGAAGGTTTTGTACCTCAGCAACAAACTGGGCTTGGTTGCTTGTTTTGTACTGTATTTTGAACTTTTTGGCATACGTTTTTCGAATATTTTTGCTTAGGTTTTGTACTCGATTTTACCACAGGAATTTTCACTTTGAAATCGTCGGATTTCACTGGTGGGTGTGTGTTATGTGAACCAGTTTGCTCACACGGGTTTCGAGAATTCCATGCGATATGGATCAAATGCTAAAAGGCTGATTTTTGCCTTTATGTTTTTTGTGTGTGTGGCAGACTAAGTAAGTTGGATTTTGCTATGATTGCATTGTTGTGCATCAGCTAGCAGGATGATACCAGTACTTTAATTTTGGTTTTGAAACCTTGTTCTTCAGTTGTTGTTTTTTTTATGGATTATTTCATGCAGTGGCTATGCATTTTGAGTGGTGCTAAAGCTTGTTCGGATTGTCACGAGCGCATCACGGTTGCTGAAATGGTTGCTCATGCGTTTTCATGATCAGGGATCATGTTTTGAAATGTGTTTTGAATGTTTTATTAATTTGGACTTTAGTTTGATTTTGTTTTGAATTTTTCTCAGTTGTGCATGAATCACGATTTTATTTTGTTTAATTTGTTGAACTTCTTTTGAATTTGGATTTTACTTTGCATGCCAGAAGTAATTTTCTTGAACATGGTGCATTTCATTTAGTTTGTGCGACTTTATTCCTTTTGTTTGACTAATGTGTCGTGCACATTAGGTCTTAAGGAGGAGGGAGTGTAGCAGAGGAGCCCTCTGCTAATGCTATCACTAGTTACTACCAGCGAGTCAGAGTTCAGTGGTTTAGTGCACGCTTGGCGCACTGTGAGCGAGAATTTTGCTGACTTAGCTAGTTGGTGTGTAGCGGACTACACGCGCGAAGCTGTGACGTAGTTTCCGGACCCAGAGGCTGGGAGCCTATATAAAGCGGCCGATTCTCAGTCTCGGGGGTTCCCGATCACATTCGTGCCAGCGGGACGTAAAAAAGGAAGAAGATAGATAGATAGTCTCGGGGTGAGTGTGAACAATGCTCACCACCCCTCCCCCCCTGTGAGCGATTGCGAACAGTGATTTCTCACACTCCCCTCCCTCTTCCCCCGTAGGCGATTGTGAACAATGATCTCCTACATTTCCCGGCCCTAACCCACGAGGCGATTGTGAACAATGATCTCCTCAACACCCCGGCCCTAACCCACGAGGCGATTGTGAACAATGATCTCCTCAACACCCCGACCCTACCCCACGAGGCGATTGTGAACAATGATCTCCTCAACCACCCCGACCCTACCCCACGAGGCGATTGTGAACAATGATCTCCTCAACCACCCCGGCCCTACCCCATAGGACAGTAGCGTTTTAGTTCAGTTCTAATTCACCTAAAATAGGGCTTAGACTGTGTTAGGACGACGCGTAGGTTTTATTGGTAAGTGCGTTAGGCCTAGGAGCTAGGTTCGCTAGGAATCGTATTCAACGTTGTAGGTGTTAGTCATAGGAGATAGGTTTGCTAGGTATCGTGTTCGAAGGTATAGGTGTTAGGCCTAAGGTGTTTAAGGTTATTAGCACTTGCACTGGTTTGACTAATTTTGATTATGTTGTTTGTTTTATTATGAATGCTTTCTGGTACAAATAAATCTTGGAACCTTACTTCTATCTTACGATGCTCGGCTAGAGTGAGAGCAAGACTGAGACTGTGCGTGCGTATGTGCGAGAAGTTTGTGTGTGTGTACGTCCGTGCATGTATGACGGTGTGACTGATCGTGCGAGCGCACGTTACTAGCAGCTCAGTAGGAACGATAACAACAAGTCCAGTCAAAATAGGGTTTTTCTGGATACTGTGGTCGGTCCATTGCGCAAGCAACTTTGACTTTTGAACACAACGCGAGGCAAGTAAACACGGATTTCAGTTGTGCGCATGCGAGACTAGAGTAGATTTATTTACTCTCCACTGCAATCTCCAGTCCTTCCCTAGACCACAAAAGGAATTCGGACTTAAACTCTGTAGGCACTTGAGTACTGTATTAGATGGGCAGTTTTTGTCTATCTGATAAACTATTTAAGTCGCCTACACCCAGTCACTGAGTCCGGTTACAGTTACACAGGTCACGGAACACCGATTACTTGGTGTAGTTGTTGATGACCAGATGAAGTGGCAATCGCACATAAATGCTGTATGTAAAACTGTTGCTAGAAATGTTTTTATGCTTTCAAAGTTGAAGTACTTTATCAATGTTGATGCCCGCAAGTTATTTTACAATGCACATGTCAAATCCCACATCGATTATGCGTCCACGATATGGGATGGCAGCGGTGACATACACTTGAAGAGGCTTAACTCCCTGCATCGGAGAGCAGCGAAACATATCCTGCCTGATTCAGCCCTGACAACTGACGAAAGACTTAAAAAACTGAAAATGCTACCTCTTAGCAAGCATCACCTCTTAAACAAGGGTAATAATCAATCCAGACCAAAAAGGTGACTGCCAAGCGTGTAATATGCAAAGAAGTACCCAACGGAGAAAGAAACACGCTTAGAAAAGACGGGTACAACACAATTTATTAATATTTCGGGTAAATACCCTTTGTCAAAATAGACAAACAAACAAACATAGAGATTAGCCGCTACTTATCTTCAATGGCAGAAGGAATGTGGCACATTCCTTCTGCCATTGAAGATAAGTAGCGGCTAATCTCTATGTTTGTTTGTTTGTCTATTTTGACAAAGGGTATTTACCCGAAATATTAATAAATTGTGTTGTACCCGTCTTTTCTAAGCGTGTTTCTTTCTCCGTTGGGTACTTCTTTAAACAAGGGTGTGTTTATGTATAAAATCTGGAATGAGATTCACCCAGAATATCTTTGTAAGCTCTTTACCAAGGCAAGTTCAGGTTATTCTACTTCAAGACGAAACTTTATTACACCTCGCCCCAGGATAGATCTATTTAAAACCAGTGTATCTTTCTCAGGCGTATCTTTCTGGAACAAGCTGCCTACATGTATAACACACGCTAGCTCCCTCTCCTCTTTCAAGGAATGCCTCCTCAAGTACTTGTCTGCTGATACATAATCTACCACAAGTATCCGTATCAAACATGTACTTATCGTATAATCAGTGCATGCTGCCGTATGGTTTGTCCATACTAATAATAATCGCCTAATTACATAATTCAAGTCTCTATTATAATCAAATAATTTTTGCAGCCTGAAGTGAATTTTCACTATTGATCCAAATGATTTGCTTCGTATATAGGTCAAGTTATCATTAGCGCGTGTCTGTGTGTGCGCGCGAGCGTGTATGTGTGTGCGCGCGTTTCATGTACTTTATGTTTTCGTTTGTTTTTGTATGACCGAATGAATGAATGAATTTTGTTTAATGTCTTTTCATGTGTAATGTCTCCTAATTTTTCTTTGTGTAATTTGGTACTATTAGTATTACAATTATTATCCTGTGTTTGTAGAGTAGCAACGGCAAGTATGAAAAATGGCACACGTGCTAATTACTTCATCCGTTGAGAAATAAAGTTTCATTTCATTTCTCTCTCTCTCTCTCTCTCTCTCTCTCTCTCTCTCTCTCTCTCTCTCTCTCTCTCTCTCTCTCTCTCTCTCTCTCCCCCCACCCGGGTCTGCCCTGGGGGACTTGGGTGGGGTTAGGTATTTTTTAGTTCCCAGGGTCACCCTGGTCAGCCCCACAGGGTGGGTTTTTCTCTCTATTCTGGGGCATGTGTTTCTGTCTACCCTTTGTCCATTTACCTGTATTTGCCTTTTTAAAACTCTCCCTGCTGTCTGCACTGCCTGTAGCTCTTGATATTGGATGTGTGTTGCTAAATGGTCTTAGCTTTATTTATGCCCCATGTTGTAGGTTTATTTAATGTATTTGACCGGCTGTTCAATTTTCTGTTTAGTTTTTTTTTTTCACAAGCAGTGCAGGCACGTCCTGAGAAAGCCTTGTTGCTGTCGGGACGTTAAGCAATGTACAATCAATCAATCTCTCTCTCTCTGTCGGAGTGGTCTGCCCTTGCATGGCGTATGAACACGAAATTTCAGGTCTCCGGTCGAAATTACGACTTTAAACGCCTGTAACCAAGTCAAGATGCCAGCTACTGGTCTACCAGCTGCTGTAGAGAAATTACTGGCCACTCTGATGACGGACCACCGTGTTGTCTCCTGGAAGGTGACCGGAGAGGGTGAACATTCCGTGGTTGTTCTCCGCCTCACTAGCTGTGAACAAGGCGGGACTGCGCCATTACCAACCGGCCACTGGCGAAGGAAAGCCCCAGCCCAAGTACGTCGAGACCAGCAGCGTGCAGCTCAACGACGTGCCCAGCTACAGCAACGACCACAACAGTCAGCTGTCATTAAGACCGATACTGTAACCACGGCCAATGACAGTGAAAAGAACCACGATACAACAATGAGTGACAACGCCACAGTCGTCAACAACGTGAGTGACAACAATATCGCCAATAACAATATCACCATGACACCCAGGTTCTGTGACAAAACTAATGACAAGGGCAGAAAACGACGTCGGGGACATTTGGCGTTACAGGCAAGTAAAAATTCTCCTCCGGATCTGTTTATGCCAACCCCCGACTGTGCTAATTACGACACACCGTCTGAGTCAGGACGGAATGCACTGTGTTCAGCAAGTGCCGCACGCATGTCTTGTATTGATACCTGTACTACTGTGTCCAGTGATGCGTGCGGGCAGATGCAACTAGGCCGCAGTGTGTTGTGTACAGACACAATGCAGTCACGTGAAAACAGTGGTGATGAAACGGAGGAACTGTACGTAGAGCGTTTGGCAACAGAGCTAGGTTACAATGCAGAAGAATTGAAGACTTACGTGTGTTCATTGACAGACAGACCAAAGTTGACACAGTTGCGTGACACCAGACGTAACAAGTGTATCAGAAAGGGAGTGGTTGACACACGTGGTGAAAGGGAGGTGTTGATATGTGAAAGCGAGGACATTGTGCTACACTATGACTGCAAAACTGAAGAGCGTGGTTGGTTTATCAAGCCTTCATCAAACAATCAGCCTCGTACAGTCCGCGAAGATGATCTCCTCTCCTGTCTCTACAGATAGCCGCAAGTGGATGATCCTAAATACGATCATCACTTCATGGAGTTGGACAAGGATCTGGACATAACTGCTAAGCTGGTCAGACTGCTGTTAGGGTGAACCATTTATTGGCGGACTGATCGGTGATATAGACATTTCCTGACATGGCTAACCATGGCATGATTGCACTGTACATTTGTCGCGTTTCGATCGCTCGTCATTGTACTCACACCCCCCCCCCCCCACCCCCCAATTCTAAAGGGCCGATGGCCTATGGAATAAATCGTATCGTATCTCTCTCTCTGCGGCCATTCTCAGCGTATCGCCCAGCTTTAGTCCTGTCCACTCTGAGATATTGTCCTCCCATCTTTTCCTCTGTCTTCCTCTCCTTCGTCCTCCTTGCACAGTGCCTTGCAGGATTGTTTTGGCATATTTACCGTTGGCAAAGTCTTTATATTAACATCCTCTAACAACATTTAATGATACCAGTATCACCAAAAACAAATGAATATTTATAAAGTTTAGTAAAACGCTGCAGTGAAAATGTCGTGTTTTATTGCCTCAGTCATAGCGTATTTCCGGTAAAACCGGCGCACACCCAGCAACAGCTATAAAAACAACTGTCCACACTGTAAACCTGACTACTGATATTTATCGCCTCAGAGTTTACCTAACATAAGGGCACATCGAGCAAGAGCTAAAACAACTGTCCACACTGTATACCTGCCTATATTTATCGCCTCAGAGTTTACCTAACATAAGGGCACATTGAGCAAGAGCTAAAACAACTGTCCACACTGTATACCTGCCTATATTTATCGCCTCAGAGATTACCTAACATAAGGGCACATCGAGCAAGAGCTAAAACAACTGTCCACACTGTATACCTGCCTATATTTATCGCCTCAGAGTTTAATTAACACCAAACAGAGCACATCGAGCAAGAGGTGAAAGAAACTGTCCACACTGTATACCTGTCTATATTTATCGCCGCGGCTTCAGAGTTGACTTAACACCAAACAGAGCACATCGTGCCAGAGCTAAAAGAACTGTACAAACTGTATACATGACCATACTTATCGCCTCGGAGTTTAATTAACACCAAACGGAGCACATCAAGCCAGAGCTAAAAGAACTGTCCACACTGTATACCTGACCATACTTATCGCCTTGGAGTTTAATTAACACCAAACAGAGCACATCGAGCAAGAGCTGAAAGAGACTGTCCACTGTTATGATTGTGGTTGTGTTGTCCTGTGAGAGCATACATGTGTTATTCGTAGGTAACGATCCGATGTTTATTTGAGCTATCACGGTTATGTTTCACGTGTTTTTTTTAGTAAGATTTTCTTTTGTTCGTGAGTAGAACCGATTTCGTTTTGTTAAGTTTAGTCCGGAACGTTCTAGAAAGGTCGCACTGTCTAGTGACATCGTCAGTGTCACGTCGGGTAGTTGGCATCGCAACATTTTCGCTACTTTTTGTTTTCCTGTGCATGTGAATTGAGCAGCTTTTATTTTGTTTTGGGAATGTTCTCGTACCTTTTTGAGCTATCATGGAACGTGGTGATAGGGATATCATACTTTTATGTGTCTTCATTATACGCTAGAATTTAGAGCTGAAGTGAGCAGCCGAGTTTTTGTAGCCTGTTATAGTTTTTCTGGAAAGTTTATTTTAATGAGCTTCGGCTGCGTGTTTCGTTCTGATTGGTCGCGTTGTATGATTTCTGTAGACGATTCTGGAATTTGATAGTATATATAAGGAGGGTGCTGGAAAAGCCCGGGCGTACATCGTCTTGCTTTGTCAGTTGTAGAGACACGTAGTTTATTGCGAGAGACGCTGTGTATGAGAAACTTTGTGTCGCAGTGTGGACATTGCAGAAGAGACTTTGTATCAGTATTTGTGCATTTGGAATTGCACTGTGTGGATATCGCATCGCTGAATTAAATATTGTTGGAACTGTTACTCCAGTATTGTCTACATCCTTAAGCCACGTGTGACGGATTGCAGCTGAACGAGGTTTATTTTAAAGAACTCTACGTGCGTGTGTCTGGTGTGTTTATCATTTTTTGTTGTTGTTTGGCATCCTGTCTCGGAAGACAATGGAGTATATGCGCTTGCTGGGTCAGTCACTGGAGTGACCTCTCCAGGGCGCAAGCCTGGGCGAAGTGTATGGAGATCCTGGGGTGCCCAGTCGTCAAGATCCCCCTCTCGGCCTCGCTGATGTATCCAAAGGAATGCAAAGCAGTACGTTTGGCTGCAGGAGCTGCCAGAACAGTGCGTGAATACAGGCAGCTGTCTGCCTTCGGGGCTCCACTCCTGATTTGAAGGGTTTACTCCCCCACATTTGGCCGTTGGATCCAACCTGATCTCCTCCGTCCTCTAGCCGTTGGCTGTCAGAAACAGCTCATCCGCCTAGTGGTGCAATGTGAACACCACCCCCTCACGTGGTTTAGCCCACCAGCTGAGGTGGTTTGCCAGGGTGTGGCGCTTGGAGCCAGCAGTGAGAGATTAAGGAGATGGATGAGGACCAGTGATGCCCGTCCGTCCTATGTAGGACGCATCTGCCGAACAGCAAAGGTGCTACCTCTATCCAGAGCCCCTTACACCCCATGTGTTTATCATACTTCGACTACAACTCCACCACGTAACATTTTGGCGACCCCGACGAGATCTCTTCAGTTGGTTCAGTGGAAAGGGTAGCAGGAGAAAACAGCCAGCAGTGAAAAGCAGAGATGGCGACATCGGAGATGGAGACATTCCTGAAAATTGGAAAGGAATGTGGACTCGAAGGAGCTCAACTCCTCGAGTTTGTAAAAGAGAGAGAAAAGGAGAGACTAGAGAGAGAGGAGAAAGAAGAAAAGAGACGAGAGAGAGAAGAAAAGGAGAGACTGGAGAGAGAGGAAAAAGAAGAAAAGAGACGAAAGAAAGAAGAAAAAGAGAGATTGGAGAGAGAAGAAAGAGCTAGAGAACGTGAAATCAGGAAACTTGAAATCCAAGCAGAAGAAGCAGAAAAACGAGTAGAGGCGGAGAGGCAGCGACAACACGAAATTCATCTGAAGCAGATGGAGATAGAGGCACAGAGCCAGAGAACTAATGAAGCAACAGCATTAGCGAGCAGAGAACAAACAGCCCGTGCGCCAAAACTTCCACCTTTCATTGAAAATTCAGATAAGATGGACGCTTATCTGGAGCGATTCGAGCGCTTCGCAAATAGCAACAATTGGAAACAAGAGACTTGGCCTATTAAACTGAGCGCACTTCTAACTGGCAAAGCGCTTGAATTTTACACTCGCTTACCAAGAGAAGAAGCCGAAGATTATACGCAGTTGAGAGCTGCCCTGCTGAGACAGTATGACTTTAGAGGGTTACAGGCGACGATTTCGGAACTGCAAGCCTATTCATTGAAAGAATCAGAAACTACCTGGAGAAATGGATAGAGCTGGCTGGCCTAAACAGAGAGTACCAAGACCTGTGCGACCTCATCATCAAAGAACAAGTTTTCAGCGCATGTTCTAAGGACCTGGCCGCCCACCTCAGAGAGCAAAAAGACCAGTCACTAAAGGCCCTGGCCGACTTCGCTCAAAGATACCTTGACGCTCACAACATGAAGTTCGGGTCCAGTAAGCCACAGCGTGTGTCTGCACCAG
The DNA here is from genome assembly GCA_036245525.1 of Semisulcospira habei. NCBI lineage: Eukaryota > Metazoa > Mollusca > Gastropoda > Semisulcospiridae > Semisulcospira > Semisulcospira habei. The sequence goes on from BTPG01000004.1 coordinate 236,025,033, forward strand.
CAGAGGAAATCCACAATGTCAGAAACACCCCGAGATACAAAAAAATTTGAAATGTTTAGGGCTTAAACGTCTTTTGTCCACCACGAGGGTGATTTCAAAGACGGGGACAACGAAAAAGGGTCTGAGCAAATTTTGACCCAAGCTGGATTCGAACCCGGGACCTTTTGGTCTGGAGGCAAACGCTTTTACCACCGAGCCACCCAGCTCCCCTACCCCGAGATACAAGCCGGTGGAGAACCTGACATGTTTTCTCTGTGGAAAGAAAGGTCACAAAGCGATACGGTGTCCTAAAGATGCTCCCCGAGGCGAAAACGTCAGAAGATCCAACCAAGATCGCGGGATAGCAGGTAGAAGCAGTACCACGTCTCAACACAGAGCCGCCGCTGTATTAGCCAATGATGTGACGTCATCCAATGACTTTGAATCCAGAGAAAAGCGAGTGACACCAGAACTGATTGAATCTTTCAGAAAGAATGGACGCATCCCAGTAGGAGATGGGGCTACATTTTTACCAGTCTCAAACATCGCGCTGCCTGAGAATGAAGTGCCGAACATGCCGGTGGTGTCAGGATTCGTCGGCGACACACCAGTGAGAGTGTTGAGAGACACTGGTTGTAGCTGCATCATCGTGAGAGAGGACCTAGTAGTTGAAGACCAGAAGCTACAGGAGTGGACCACCCTCATTTTGGCTGACGGAAACTGTAAGGATTATCCCTCTTGCCAAAGTCAGTGTCGACACCCCATACTTGACAGGAGAAGTGAAGGCGTTGTGCGTGAAGACGCCAGTCTACGACCTCATCATCGGAAACATTGATGGTGCCAGAAACGCAGACGATTCTGATCCAGAGTGGAGACCTGAAATATGTTCTGTTACCACGAGAAGTCAAGCAAAGAAGAGTCACCAGACCATCCCTCTAAAAGTGGCGGACAACACGGAAGCAGCAGTGGTGAATAAAGAAAGGCTGGTGGAGCTACAGAGAGCCGACACCACGCTTGACAAGTTCTGAGGTCAGACCGAGCCCATAACGCGAAAGAGAAAAGAGATAACCTTCGAGACAAGAAAAGATATCCTGTACAGTGTACCGGATATTCGACAGCAATGGAGATAAAACCTGTGCGTCAGGTAGTAGTTCCTGAACCTTTGAGAATGCAGGTGATGGAATTGGCTCATGATTCCATATTGGGAGGACATTTGGGAATCAACAAGACGCTCGATAGAATCCGAGCCATCTTCTACTGGCCTGATATGGGAGGCGACGTCACCCGATTCTGCAGATCGTGCGACATATGCCAGAAGACAATCTCCAAGGGAAAGGTGCCCAAGGTTCCTCTAGAGAAAATGCCATTGATCGATATGCCTTTCAAGCGGGTAGCTGTTGACCTTGTGGGGCCAATATCTCCTCCGAGTGAAGATGGTCATCGATACATTTTGACCCTGGTGGACTACGCTACACGTTATCCTGAAGCCATACCATTGAAAAAGATCGACACTCCAACAGTAGCAGAGGCGCTCGTCGACATGTTCAGCCGTTTAGGAATTCCTGAAGAGATCCTGAGTGACCTAGGAACTCAGTTCGTCTCAGACTGCATGGAGGAAGTCAACCAGCTATTGAGCATCCGACACCTTAATACCACCCCTTATCACCCCATGTGTAATGGGCTGGTTGAAAAGTTTAATGGAACTTTGAAGGCTATGTTGAAGAAACTGTGCGCTGAGCAGCCAAGGTTGTGGTATAGATACATCAATGCCTTGCTCTTCGCATACCGTGAAGTTCCTCAGGATTCGACAGGGTTTTCCCCTTTTGAATTACTGTACGGTAGGACTGTAAGGGGGCCCATGCACATCCTGAAGGAGCTGTGGACCAAGGATATCGACGCACCTGAGGTGAAAATCAGCTACCAGTACGTCTTCGACCTGCGAGAGAAGCTGGAAGATACCCTCAGGATGGCTCGAGAAGAACTACAGAAGGCGCAGAACAAAGGGAAGCATTACTATGATCGTAAGGCAAAACCTCGACGACTCCAGCCAGGTGACCAAGTATTGGTTCTTCTTCCTACCGACAACAACAAACTTCTGATGCAGTGGAAGGGACCATACGTTGTCGACACGGTGGTTGGCATCACCGACTACAGAGTCGAGGTCAACAACAAGGTGAAAACGTACCATGCTAATTTGCTGAAGAAGTATATTGAGAGAGGTCGTCAAGACAAAACACAAATGGCCGCATCGGTGCGTCTTGCTGATGACGAAAGACTAGACGACGAGAACCTGTTTGACCTTAATGAACTCCGACACAAAGAGGATTTAGAGGATATCCAGTTCGGTCAGAATCTGACCCAGACTCAACGTGAAGAACTGCGCGTCCTGACTCAAGAGTTCGAGCATCGGTTTACACCTGACCCAGTGACAACAGACACCATCCTGCACAAGGTAAACCTGACGTCAAACGAGCCAGTTCGCAACAAACCTTATCGTCTTCCTTATAAAACGAGGGAAGAATTGAAAAAGGATATCAAGGAAATGCTGAGTCTGAATGTCTTCAGAGAGTCCAAGTCACCATATGCGTCCCCAGTTGTCATCGTGAAGAACCCGATGGATCCAACTGAGTGTGTGTGGACTATCGCAGACTCAATAAACTAACAAGCTTTGATCCAGAGCCTATGCCCACAGCGGAAGAACTGTTCCAGAAGGTCAGTGGAGACCGATTTTTTTTCCAAAATTGACCTAAGCAAAGGGTATTGCAAATCAAGGTTGCAGAAGAAGATATCCCCAAGACAGCGTTCGTCACACCCGACGGTCATTGGGAGTTTCTGAAAATGCCTTTTGGTATGGTGAACAGTGGCGCCACATTAAAAAGAGGACTGAAAAAGATCCTAGAAGATATGCAAAATGTGGTATTTTACTGGGATGACATTTTGATAACTTGGGGGGACCACCTCCAAGCCCTCCGAGAACTGTTCCAAAGACTGTCGGAGGCGAATTTCACCATCTGTCCAAGCAAGTGTATTCTTGGGGCTGACAACATAGACTTCATTGGACATAAATTGAGTGAAGGTTTAAAGGGGCTACACGACACCAACGTGCAGAAGATCAGGGATGCCCCGCGACCTACGACCAAGACGCAAGTCCGCTCATTGTAACGCACGCAGACTTGCCCACAGTCGTACGCACAGACTCTCACGCAACAGACGCATACACCGCCACTGACTCAGACGGGCGCATTCATGCGGTAAAACACAACACACGGGCTCCCTTTCTAAAGTAACCTTTATACACTATAAATGAAAAAGAACGACTTAAATGATTATCAACTATGTACACTGTTCTATTATCACACACACACGTATCACAATATCTTTGCCAGGCTAGGTCTTAGTCTCACATTGCCTCCAACCTGTTTGATGTTGTTGCCGGGTTACGTTGGTCCTTCTCACGTCTAGGCGTGAAAGTCCTTCGTTGTACGCTTATTGCCGTCCTGTCTCTTTGAAAAAAAGACTATGCTTACCCAACCACGTACTATCTTCATAGCGGCTTAGACATACACACTTCATATTCCTTTAGTCATCTAACTCGGTAAACAACTGTATACAAAAACACCGGTTACTTCACCGAATTCTAAACATACTATAACTAAACCAAACCGGAACACCGCTATACAACCACATTAATCTTACCACGCATACTGTCTTTAACTAAACAACTATCAATACTACGTTTATAGAAACATACCTGAAATCTAGGCTTCAGAGTCTTGGAATGCGGGCTAGGTAACTCAAACACAACCGTTCCATACGACAAGACAGCCCGCACTACCGATCTAGACCTCTGACAGTCGCAGCCTCCGCCTAGAACCCACCAAACAGAACTCGCCAAAAATCCCGTGCCAACCATGTCTTACAGATTTCCACGCGCGTCTAGTGCCACACGGACTATCGGCACAAACAAACCGTCAACAAAAACCGTACCGCACTAATCCCACCGTGCGAGCACCATGCACAAGCACAGAGCTTCATCACAATGGGCTTGGCGAACTACTACCGGGAGTTCATACCAAACTTTGCGGCAGTCACAGCACCCCTGACTGATTTGCTAAGGAAAGGACAACCTAACATAGTGAAGTGGGAAGATGCCCAAGAGCGAGCATTCCAGGCGGTTCGAGACATCCTAACCGAGAAGCCTGTTCTACACCTTCCTGACCCGTTGAAAACGTTCTTCCTGAGAACAGACGCCTCCAACGAAGGAGTAGGTGCAGTCTTAATGCAAGAAGATAACGGAAAACTCCACCCAGTGAGCTACGCCAGCAAAAGGTTGACCAGAGCTGAGAGAAACTACTCGACCATCGAGAAGGAGTGCCTAGCCATCATCTGGGGAGTAAGGCGGTTCGAACTGTACCTTCTGGGAGTGCCATTTGTTCTCCAAACAGACCATCAGCCCTTGAACTATCTAAACTCTGCAAAGTTTACAAATTCTCGTATTATGTGATGGGCGATGTTCTTGCAGAATTTTGACATTAAACTACAGTCTATCAAGGGTTCGCAGAATTTTGGAGCAGATTACCTGAGCAGAGCAGTTTAAATAAACATTTCTGTGTCCAGAACTTTTGTATGAAACATTTCGATGCTCAGGACTGTTTACAGGAACTGTGAGACGTTTATTTTAATTTGATTTTTGTTGTGAAGTTATATTTGTTTAGGGTTTTGTGTAGGTTTACACAGCCACAACCGTATTTTTGAAATTTGAGAAGAAAGTTTTGTGAAATTTCATTCTTAAGAGGGGGGTAATGTTACGATTGTGGTTGTGTTATCCTGTGAGAGCATACATGTGTTATTCGTAGGTAACGATCCGATGTTTATTTGAGCTATCACGGTTATGTTTCACGTGTTTGTTTTAGTAAGATTTTCTTTTGTTCGTGAGTAGAGCCGATTTCGTTTTGTTAAGTTTAGTCCGGAACGTTCTAGAAAGGTCGCACTTTCTAGTGACATCGTCAGTGTCACGTCGGGTAGTTGGCATCGCAACATTTTCGCTACTTTTTGTTTTCCTGTGCGCGTGAATTGAGCAGCCTTTATTTTGTTTTGGGAATGTTCTCGTACCTTTTTGACCTATCATGGAACCTGGTGATAGAGATACCTTACTTTTATGTGACTTCATTATACGCTAGAATTTAAAGCTGAAGTGAGCAGCCGAGTTTTTGTAGCCTGTTATAGTCTTTCGGGAAAGTTTATTTTAATGAACTTCGGCTGCGTGTTTCGTTCTGTTTGGTTGCGTTGTATGATTTCCGTAGACGATTCTGGAATTTGATAGTATATATAAGGAGGGCGCTGGGAAAGCCCGTTCGTACATTGTCTTGCTTTGTCAGTTGTAGAGACACGTAGTTTATTGCGAGAGATGCTGTGTATGAGAAACTTTGTGTCGCAGTGTGGACATTGCAGAAGAGACTTTGTATCAGTATTTGTGCATTTGGAATTGCACTGTGTGGATATCGCATCGCTGAATTAAATATTGTTGGAACTGTTACTCCAGTATTGTGTACATCCTTCAGCCACGTGTGACGGATTGCAGCTGAACGAGGTTTATTTTAAAGAACTCTACGTGCGTGTGTCTGGTGTGTTTATCATACTTCGACTACAACTCCACCACGTAACATCCACACTGTATACCTGACCATACTTATCGCCTCGGAGTGTGCAAGAGCTATATAAAAAATAAATAAAAAAAAAAACCAAAACTGCCCACACTGTATACCTGACTATATTTATCGCCTCAGTTTACCTAACACAAGGTTACATCGAGCAAGAGCTAAAAAAAAAAAAAAAAAAAAAAACCTGCCCATACTGTATACCTGAATATATTTATCGCCTCAGAGTTTGCCTAACGCCAGGGTACAACGAGCAAGCGCAGAAAGAAACGGCACACTGCACAAAGACCGTCGGGTCCACATCGGCCAGCGTTGGCCCGCGCACGGCCGTGCGCGGGCCAACGCTGGCCGATGTGGGCCCGATGGCCTTTTGCGCGTTGGGCCACTGCACCGAACAAGAGCTAAGAAAAACTGTCCTCGCCGTACGGCACCGGAGCACAAGGAAGTAAGTTGATGTTTAGCGGTCTACCCGTAGCCCGGCCAGGACACTTCACACCGCATTAGCATTTGAGTGGGCGGAGTTCGGTTCCCAGGTCGCCACGGGCCAGCGGCCGACAGAGAGCGTCAGTCTTCTGCTGTGACAGTGGAAGGGGGAATGGTGGTGACAGGAGGAGGGGTGGAGTTACCTCGAGGAGGGTGGGGGATGTCAACTTTTTGTTTGGGGCCTTCAACCTGACGCACTGAAAAGGCCTCCACAAAATATCAAACAAGGTGTGTGTGTGTGTGGGGGGGGGGGGGCGGGGAGGAGCGAGGTGTGTGTGTGTGTGTGTGTGTTAAAACTCGCCAAAATATCCAACGGGTAGGGTGGGGGAAGGTTTCCAAACTCCCCAAAAGGAACTGTGTTATCGCATTTTAAAGAAATTTGGGTCTCGAGGGGGGGGGGGGGCTGGTTCCGGAACCCCCCTCCCCCTCCCTCCGGCACTGATAACGGTCGGTCCATCTCCTGCAATTGGTGCATCATTATTAGATGAGACCTTAGATATCACACACACACACACGCACACACACACACACACACACACACACACACGCACACACTTACATTTTTGCAGTCAAAATCAGGGCGGATCAGTACGCAGAGAATCCCGGCACTGCCCGCACTATGCCTGCGAGAATCACCTGTGTCACTCCAAGCTGCCAGTGCGTAGCAGAGAAACGGTGACTAATTACCACAACAGAATTGACTGGTTGTGTTTAGTACGGCAATATTACAAAGATGCTGGCAATGTTGCGCTGGTGACATCAATGCGGTCATTTTGGTAATCCAGACCAAAAAGGTGACTGCCAAGCGTGTGAAATGCAAAGAAGTACCCAATGGAGAAAGAAACACGCTTAGAAAAAACGGTACAACACAATTTATTAATATTTCGGGTAAATACCCTTTGTCAAAATAGACAAACAAACAGAGACATTAGCCGCTACTTATCTTCATATGCAGAAGGAATGTGAGTTGCCACATTGAACGGCTGGGACTCCGTGTCGTAACTACATTAACACAAATTCAGTCAGAAACCCAAACTGCGTCAACTCGCATTCCGATGAATCGGTTAATGCACGTTTGGACATTAGGAGGGTCGACACTGACTGGCTGCAGACGATACCGCTCGGCGCCACTGAAAGGCTCGATCGTGTTGTGTTAAAGGGGCTACTCATTGTTGCACACGCGCTCAGCCAACGAAAGAAGAGTGGTTTTTCTCTGGTTTTCACAAACAGCGTAGCGATGCGGCTTTGCAGACGACGTCAGTTTATGACTACTGACTTGAAGAACAATATCTGAGCCGCCTGGACTGGTGTGAACTACAGCATCAATAGCTGCAGAAGTGGCGTATAGCGTTGCCGGAGGCAACCTTATGCGACACTTCCGCAGCTATTGATGCGGGACGTGTAGAATGACTTAACTCCCCGACTGTAACTGACGACACCGGCTCGACGAAAAAGACACGTGACTACGCAGCTACTGACGCGACACGGCAAAAAAGTAGCTGATCAGCAGGCGGAAAATCAATTTGTCTGTCTCCACTCCAGCGGCGCGACGCTATATAAAATGTCACGTAGTTGTTGCGATTTGTTGTCGCGTCAGTACTGAAAGCCGCGCTATGTTCACAACGAAATCGCAACAAAATCGCAACGAAATCGTGAGTCACCGAGTCGCGCCCTTTGAATCGCCGGGCGAGACATTAATATTGTCGGAGCGCTGTCGCATACGCGGCAAACACTCAGAATTTCTTTTATTTCTATGGTCTCGATTCGTGTCGCTGTTGCCACCGCTTTCGCGTCGCTGTCTCGCCGCTCTGTGGAGCAAATCTCGCAGACAGGAGGAAGGCTTGGACTTTACTGGCTGGCTGCATTCCGAACTAGGCTATTTACGGTATCATTGCAACAATCGTCACTTACTCTAGATGGGTCTTTTGCCAGTCCCGCATGCGCACAAAATGCGTGTTTATTTCAGTGCCTCACTGTTCAAAAGTCAAAGTTACCTGCGCAATGGACCGACCACAATGTCCAGAAAAACCCTATTTGACTGGATTTGGTGTTTGTTGCTGTTAAGCGCTACTGAGCTACTAACGTGCGCTCGCACTATCAGTCACACCGTCATACATGCACGGACGTACACACACACACACAAAAAAACTTCTCGCACGTACACACGCACAGTCTCAGTCTCGCTCTCACTCTAGCTGAGCATCATAAGATAGAAGTAAGGTTCCAAGATTTATTTATACCAGAAAAGCATTCATGATGAAACAAACAACATGATCAATGTTAGTCAAACCAGTGCAAGTGCTAATAACCTTAAACACCTTTAGGCATAATACCAATTCCTTCGATTACGACACATAGCAGACCTATCTCTTATGACTAACACCTATAACGTTGAATACGATTCCTAGCGAACCTAACTCCTAGGCCTAACACCAAGGACTGCTACACACCCTGTGTGTAGTAGTCCTTGCCTAACACCTATACGCACTTACCTATAAAACCTAGCGCCGTCCTAACACAGCCTAAGCCCTATTTAGGTGAATTAGAACTGAACTAAAACGCTACTGTCCTATGAGGTAGGGCCGGGGTGGTTGAGGAAATCATTATTCACAATTGCATCGTGGGGTAGGGCCGGAGAGTGTAGGAGATCATTATTCACAATCGCCCACGGGGGAAGGGGACTGGGGTGTGAGAGATCATTATTCACAATCGCTCACGGGGGAAGGGGACTGGAGTGTGAGAGATCATTATTCACAATCGCTCACGGGGGAAGGGGACTGGAGTGTGAGAGATCATTATTCACAATCGCTCACAAGGGGGGGGGGGGGGGGGAGGGGTGGTGAGCATTATTCACACTCACCCCGAGACTGCAAGGTGCAATTTTGGACGGGACTAGGGCTTCCAGCTATCGCTGATTTCGCCCGAGGGGGGTGGGCCAGGGGAGGGGGGGGGGGGGGGGGTTGTCTCGCTGTCTGTCTGTCGCTCCGTCGCGCAGCGTCTGATGTTAATGCCGGGGCCGGGTGGTTGGTGGTGGAGGAGGCGGGTGGTGGCCTGTGAACCGTTGCTTTTAACGCCAGGCTGGGAGGTGTTGAAGTGCCAACCACAATAGCATTTCTTGTAGAAGTGATGGCGGCCGGTATAACCGTGGCTGGTTGTGGTAGGGTCTGGGGAGGTTGGGTGGTGGTGGTGGCTGGTAGAACCGTGGCCGGCTGTGGTAGGGTCTAGTGAGGTTGGGTGGTGGTGGTGGCGGCCAGTCGATCCTGGGCCGGGGGGTCGGGCGCTGGAATGGGCGGGGTGGGTGGCGATGTTGTGGTGGCAGGCGAAGGTGCGGTGGCGGCGTGGGGAGTAGTGGCGGGCGCTGGAATGGGCGGGGTGGGTGGCGATGTTGTGATGGCAGGCGAAGGTGCGGTGGCGGCGTGGGGAGTAGTGGCGGGCGCTGGAATGGGCGGGGTGGGTGGCGATGTTGTGGTGGCAGGCGAAGGTGCGGTGGCGGCGTGGGGAGTAGTGGCGGGCGCTGGAATGGGCGGGGTGGGTGGCGATGTTGTGGTGGCAGGCGAAGGTGCGGTGGCGGCGTGGGGAGTAGTGGCGGGCGCTGGTGTCGGAAGCGCTTTGGTGGCCTGTGCCGTTTTCGGGGGGCTGCGGCTGGTTTGTTGGCTGGTTGGAGTTGGTCGCTTGTGGTGCTGGATCTGTAGAGGTGCTCTTCGTTTCTGTGGTTGGGGTGGGGGTTGCGTCGGTGCCTACTTCTTGCTTGGGCGGGGGGGGGGGGGGGGGGTGTTCCCGCATCCTCTGTTCTTGGTGGTGGTGGTCGTCGTTCCTGTCTTCTTTGTCGCTGGGGCGGCTGTTGTCCCTGTTGACTTCAGGTCTGGTGCTACTTGGCACTCGTTATCCTTGTAGGTGGTGGTGGTGGTGGCTTGGCTGGCCGTATTTGTGGTTTTTGGCGGGTGGAGGTCTTTGAGAGCACCGGCGTGTACCATCCAACGGGCGGCGACCAGCGCTCGGTGATAGTCGTCCCCTTCGACTGCTCTGATGATCGGAACCGCGTCCTGCAGTAGCAGGACTAGATCATCAAAGTCCATCCCCCTGAGCCGGGCCCCCTCCTCCTCAGGCAGTGCCGGCCGTTCCCGAGTAATTGATTCGGGAAGGTTGACCGGCGGCGGGGAGGGTGGGAAGTCCGGCTCAGTTGCCGGCTCCGATGATTCCTCTGGTTCCTAATCTTGGGGTGGCAGTGTCTGGGGGGTGGCTGGGGCTGTTTCTTCTTCTTCTTCTCCGTGTTGTTGGTATTGGTATTGACGCGGGCTGGGTAGGGCCGCTCATCCTTGGAAGAGCAGTCTTAAATGCTCAGGTTACGGAAAAACTTCTCCTCGAAAAAAGTCGTCGAACGAGACCGGCGGGTATGCCGGCCGTGTTGGTGGCGCCGTTAGCTGCGGGGGCGAGTTTTCCCACGCTGCTTGCACCTGCGGCCGTATCGGTGGAGACAGAGGGGCCGGTAGCTCCTTGTCTCTCGTTTGACCGCTCGCTGCGGTCGTGGCGCTTGGGGGTGGTTGGAGGTAAACTCCTCCACCTGCTGTCTGTTGGTCTGCCGTCTATTTCGCTTAGAGGCCATCTTCTTTGTCGTGGGACGCTGTGCGGTCGACCGTGCACAGATCACTCTGTGGCGTGTAGGCTGGCTGGCTTGCTCGCTTGCTTGCTTTGTTGGAGAGACGCGGTGGACCGTCCTCTCTCCTTCGATGCTGAGCTGTGAATGATGTTGATTGACCCCGAGACTGAAGTGAAATGAAGATTTAGACGGGATAGGGACTTCCAGCTCTCGCTGATTTCGTCCAGGGGGGGCGGGGGGCAGGGGAGGGGGGGGGGGGGCGTCTCGCTGTCTGCCGCTCCGTTGCGCAGTGGCTGGTGGTATTGCCGGGGCCGGGTGGTTGATGGCGGAGGAGGCGGGTGGTGTGGCCGGTGTACCGTCGCTTAGTACCAGGCTGGGGGGTGTTGATACGCCAGCCACTCTAGCAGGTCTTGAATGAGTGGTGGCGGGGGTGGTGGTGGCAGGGGTGGTGGTGGCCGGAGGAACCGTCGCTGGCTGGGGTATGGTCTGGGGAGTTGGGGTGGTGGTGGTGGTGGCCAGTGAAGCCTGGGCTTGGGGGTCGGGCGCTGGAACGGGCGCAGTGGATGGCGGTGTTGAGGTGGCAGGCGGAGGTGTGGTGGCGGCGTAGGGAGCAGGGGCGGGCGTTTTGTCCGGAAGCGCTTAGGTGGTCGTCGGCGCTGCCGCTGTCCGGAGGTTGGTTTGTTGGTCTGCGGTGGGCGTGGGGTGGTGCCGGCTTCTTGCGGTGCTGGGTCTGTTTCTGTGCCCTTGTTTTCGCTCGCTGGGGCTAGGGCTGCAGGTGGTGGTGGGTCCGGGTCTGTTCCGGCTTCTTGGGTTGATGGGGCCGTATCTCCGCAGCCTCTGTTTTCGGTGATGACTGGGGTTGTGCCAGTCTTTTTGGATGCTGTCTGTGGGGTGGCTGGTGTCCCCGTAGGCTTTTTTTCGGCGGTTGTTTGGCTGGCTGTGTTCTCTGTCTTGGGGGGGGGGGGGGGGGGGGGTAGAGGTCTCTAATCGCCCCTGTGTGCACCAACCACCTGGCGGTAACAAGTGCCCGGTGGTAGGTGTCCCCGGTGGCTGTTATGATGGCAGGTATCGCGTCCTGTAGAAGCAGCACCAATTCGTCGAAGTCCAGACCTCGGAGCCTGGTCTCCTCCTCCTCCCGCGATGCCGGCCTCTCCCGAGTGAGTGATTCGGGGATTAAGACCGGCGGTGGGGAGGGCGGGGCGTCCGGCTCCAACGAGGCTCTTCTTCCTGATAGGGTGGCGGCTGGGGGCAGGCGGGTACCGTGTTCTCTTCGTAGTTGTACTTGAAGTAGTAGTCTGAATTGGTAGTTGAGAAGTTGAGCATCCCGTTGGTTCTGAGAAGAGCGTCCATGTTGGGGTTTATTCCCATTGGTGGTAGAGGCATTGGATAGCGCTCCAACATCTCTTGTAGTACGTTGTCTGACTCTGGCGCCCAGGGAGACCCTGGCTGCGCCGTTGTAGGATTGGTGGTGACAGTGGAGGCCGTTGGTTACTTGCCTCCTGTGGTTGTCGTTGCGGTGTCTGGGGGGCTGCGCTGATTGTTCCCTTGGCTGGATTGGTGGGGACAATGGAGGCCGCTGGCTCCTTGTCCTCTTTGTGGCCTTTGTTTGTTGCGGCGCCTGGGGGAGGTTGGCGGTATACATCTCCACCTGTTGGCGGTTCGTTTGGCGTCTGTTCGCCCTCCCAAAGGCGGGCGGTTGATTTTTCTTGGAAGCCATCTGTCTGTGTTTGTGGCTTGGACTGGTCTTGGTTGGCTTGCTGCGCGTTGGGCTTCAGGCGTGAGCTTGCTGCTTGCTTGCGAGGAGCGGTGGTCCGTACTCCTCGGCTGCTGTGAGCTTGGATTGTGATTGTCGCTGTTGACCCCGAGACTTGCAGTTGCAGTTTTAAAAGGACTAGGGCTTCCAGCTATCGCTGATTTCGCCCGGGGGGGGGGGGGGGGGGGGTGAGGGGGGTGGGGTGTCGTTGTCTGTCTGTCACCCCGAGACTGAGAATCGGCCGCTTTATATAGGCTCCCAGCCTCTGGGTCCGGAAACTATGTCACAGCTTCGCGCGTGTAGTCCGCTACACACTAACTAGCTAAGTCAGCAAAACTTCTCGCTCAGTGCGCCAAGCGTGCACTAAACCACTGAACTCTGACTCACTGGTAGTAACTAGCGATAGCGTTAGCAGAGGGCTCCTCTGCTACACTATGCTAATAATAGAAGTTAATCCTTTGGTTGTTGGTAGCATTTTTGTCGCCGTAATTCAGGAAGGGATCATCACAACAAAAACTGCTACCAACAGTCCTGACGTCACAACAAGACATGGACTCACCCTGATAGTTCACCAGTAATGCCTGACTAGAACACCTTGGTCAGTGCTTGATATTTATTAACAAGAAAGGCAAAGCCCTTTTGGCTCACGCATATGACCAATCTACATGTGTGACCTTTGTGACAATAAGGGATGGCTTTTGCACCAGCAAAATTCATGTTTTCTCAAAATTTAATCAGTTTTTACACATCTGTCAACCCCTGTGACCTTTGTGATCAGTCCACTAAATCAGTATACACAGGTGGATTTTATCATCATCAGCTACCGTTGTACCAAATTTGATTGAACATTTTGCAAACCTGTTGATAAAAACTACAATTCTATCAAAAATTGGCATTTTACACACATTTGCTGATCTCTTGTGACCTTTGACCTTTCCCAGTGGGCTCATCCAAATTAGTATGCACATATAGGTCTTACCATCGTGTATCTCTGTACCAAGTTTGGGTTTGAAGTTGTGAATAGTATTTGAGAAAAAAAACATCTTTTGTCAAAATATGGCTATTTTGGATCTATTCCCTGAGCTCTTATGACCCTTGACCTTTCCAAGGAATCACCCAAATTAGTGTGTAAAGAAAGGTCTTACCATCAGGTATCCTTGCACCGTTTGGGTTTGAATTTGTGAATAGTATTTGAGAACAAACATCTTTTGTCCAAATATGGCTTTTTTTTTTTACCCATTTCCTGAGCTCTTATGACCTTGACCTTTATGAAAGGTCACTGAAATTGGTATGTTTAGAAAGGTCTTGCCACAAAGTATGCTTGGAACAATATTGAAGACTGTGGCTTGAATGGTTTCTGAGAAAATATGAATATGTCAACAATTAACCCATTTAGCCCCAGTACCTTGCAGTAGGAGATGTTCTGATCATGATAATTCAAGGGTAGTGCCAGATGAGCTTGGCGCCTTTACGTGTGCCCTTGAGAAAAAGCACCACCAAAAGCCGAAAGGTTAATACTGCACACACTGGTATGCTGTTGGTGACGCGAGGCAAACATAAAGATGGACTGTACTGTGCTTCACCGTTCGGCTGCTGGCAGAACACTGGTCTGCTGTTGGTGACGCGAGGCAAACATAAAGATGGACTGTACTGTGCTTCACCGTTCGGCTGCTGGCAGAACACTGGTCTGCTGTTGGTGACGCGAGGCAAACGTAAAGATGGACTGTACTGTGCTTCACCACCGATCGGCTGCTGGCGGCGTAGTTTGTTGAGGTAAAATCTGCAGGAAATACCTTCACAAAACAGGCGACCAACAGCCCAGGGGTTAACGCTCTGCACTTCAGTACTGTAACCCTTTCAGCACCAACGTCCCATTTCTCACATTGTGGAGGTGTGGCCTGACGACTGTACCAGTTGTAGGAGATGGATTGATCATGATAATTCAAGGGTAGTGCCATATGAGCTTGGCACCTTCAGGCGTCAAGCTGATCTGGCACTACCCTTGAATTATCCTGACCAATCCATCTCCTGCTGCCGGGGCTAAAAGGGTTAACCCAACAGCTGCATTTCCCAAATTATGTTTTGCAAGTGTCGCCTAACGACGGTACCGGTTGCAGGAGATGGATCGACCAGGATAATTCAAGGGCAGTGCCGGACTACCTCGACACCTGACGGTGCCAAGCACTACCCTTCAGTTATTATGGTTGATCCATCTCCTGCAACTGGCACATAATTGTTAGGTAGCACCTGCAAAATGACAGCAATGCCGCCTTGGTGCAAAGTGCATTCATGGCAGTTCAAGCGTAGTGCCAGAATTAGCTTTACCCCTCTGGGCACCTGACAGCAGAGGACGACTCTGGCTTGGGGTAATTCCGAGGCAGAATGCTTTGATTTTCTCTTCACAACAAATTTCATGAGGCATCGAGTCATTCGAGACCAAATGCATGCGGCTTTAGCCACATAATAATAATAATTCTT
>BTPG01000004.1:236040079-236089828 GCA_036245525.1 Semisulcospira habei
CAGACACGGATTTAAGACAAACACGGTACAAGACAGACGAAGGGCCAGTTCAGCTACTGAAGTTACAGAGATTTTTGATCGCTTGTATTTGAAATTTGTAAAGTGGCCTGAAACCGGTACCAAAGTGGGGGGGGGGGGGGGGGGGGGTGGAAGAACTGGAGTACCCGGAGAAAGAACCCCCGACGGTCCGCCCGAATTAACGGTGACACTTACCAGAGGAGAAAAGTCAGACGCCGGAACCCGTTTTCAGTCAAACCTCGCACCTTTGGCTGATTGGTGGCAGGCGCCTTAACTACTGCGCTACGGACTGCCCCGAATATGCAGTTGGTCTGGAATGAGTTAAGTGTCCAAATCCTCACTCGATTCCTGTTCACCAGACTCCTGGGCTATCTGCTTCAATATTTCATCGTGAACAAGCCTGCTTATTTTAGTTTTCAGTATTTTCCTCTTGTTTTTACATTTGACGTCCTTCAGATCTTGTACTGGACTCATTGCCCAGATGCTGTGGGAATCTTGACTGTCAGTGTTGGTGGTGGTGGCAGATGACTGAATACGAGCGTTCTTATTTGGAAAGTACCACCACACTGCATCAAATGCTGCCTCTTCACTGAGTTCCTTGTGCTTGTGGTGTAGAGGATGCCGCAGTAGGTTGAGGCTGCTGACCACAGAAACAGACAAGAATAACTTCACCCTCTTGTTAATGTAGCCATTGGCACTGACCACAGATACAGACAAGAATAACTTCAACCTCGTGTTGATGTAGCCACTGGCACTGGCCACAGAAACAGACAAGAATAACTTCACCCTCTTGTTGATGTAGCCACTGGCACTGGCCACAGAAACGGACAAGAATAGCTTCACCCTCTTGTTGATGTAGCCACTGACACTGGCCACAGAAACGGACAAGAATAACTTCACCCTCGTGTTGATGTAGCCACTGGCACTGGCCACAGAAACGGACAAGAATAACTCCACCCTCTTGTTGATGTAGCCACTGACACTGGCCACAGAAACAGACAAGAATAACTTCACCCTCGTGTTGATGTAGCCTTTGGCACTGGCCACAGAAACAGACAAGAATAACTTCACCCTCTTGTTGATGTAGCCACTGGCACTGGCCACAGAAACAGACCAGAATAACTTCACCCTCGTGTTGATGTAGGCACTGGCCACAGAAACGGACAAGAATAGCTTCATCTTCTTGTTGATGTAGCCACTGACACTGGCCACAGAAACAGACAAGAATATTAACTTCACCCTCGTGTTGATGTAGCCACTGGCACTGGCCACAGAAACGGACAAGAATAACTTCACCCTCTTGTTGATGTAGCCACTGACACTGGCCACAGAAACAGACAAGAATAACTTCACCCTCGTGTTGATGTAGCCACTGGCACTGGCCACAGAAATGGACAAGAATAACTTCACCCACTTGTTGATGTAGCCACTGGCACTGGCCACAGAAACAGACAAGAATAACTTCACCCTCGTGTTGATGTAGCCACTGGCACTGGCCACAGAAACAGACAAGAATAACTTCACCCTCGTGTTGATGTAGCCACTGGCACTGGCCACACAAACAGACAAGAATAACTTCACCCTCGTGTTGATGTAGCCACTGGCACTGGCCACAGAAACAGGCCAGAATAACTTCACCCTCGTGTTGATGTAGCCACTGGCACTGGCCACAGAAACAGACCAGAATAACTTCACCCTCGTGTTGATGTAGCCACTGGCACTGGCCACAGAAACGGACAAGAATAACTTCACCCTCGTGTTGATGTAGCCACTGGCACTGGCCACAGAAACAGACCAGAATAACTTCACCCTCGTGTTGATGTAGCCACTGGCACTGGCCACAGAAACAGACCAGAATAACTTCACCCTCATGTTAATGTAGCCACTGGCACTGGCCACAGAAACAGACAAGAATAACTTCACCCTCGTGTTGATGTAGCCACTGGCACTGGCCACAGAAACAGACCAGAAAAACTTCACCCTCGTGTTGATGTAGCCACTGGCACTGGCCACAGAAATAGACCAGAATAACTTCACCCTCGTGTTGATGTAGCCACTGGCACTGGTCACAGAAACAGACCAGAATAACTTCACCCTCGTTTTGATGTAGCCACTGGCACTGGCCACAGAAACAGACCAGAATAACTTCACCCTCGTGTTGATGTAGCCACTGGCACTGGCCACAGAAACAGACAAGAATAACTTCACCCTCGTGTTGATGTAGCCACTGGCACTGGCCACAGAAACAGATCAGAATAACTTCACCCTCATTTTGATGTAGCCACTGGCACTGGCCACAGAAACAGACCAGAATAACTTCACCCTCGTGTTGATGTAGCCACTGGCACTGGCCACAGAAACAGATCAGAATAACTTCACCCTCGTTTTGATGTAGCCACTGGCACTGGCCACAGAAACAGACAAGAATAACTTCACCCTCGTTTTGATGTAGCCACTGGCACTGGCCATGGGGTTAAATGGGTTAACCCTTTCAGCCTCAAGGTCCCATTTCTAACATTTCGGTGGTGTTGCGTAATGACTGTACCTGTTGTAGGAGATGGATTGATCATTCAGGCGTCAAGCTCATCTGGCACTACCCTTGAATTATCATGATCAATTCATTCTCCTGCTGTGGGGGTGTGGGGGGGGGGGGGGGGAATGGCTGTGACAAAAGGAATGGGTATGATTTTGTTTTCTTTTTTTCTGCCCCTGCACAGATGTAACCGTCCATGTACCTTTGACACATAGATTCTCATCGCGATGTTGCATTACTATCTAATGACATCACCTTTCATGGGAAAATGACGTAGTATCAGGAATTTCTACGCAACCTTCCCATCATGCCGGCCTGAATTTTGTTCTTTGAAGTTTGCGTACTTGTTTTATACCTGACTACGGAACCTTCAGGTTAGGGCGATGGAACATTACGCTTAGACTAAAGTTACATGTTACTACATGTGTGGCCGATGTGCTGCATACTTATAGTCACAGACTTATGGATACACCCATTGAAATAAATTTGATTATGATAGTTCAAGGGTGGTGCCGGAATAGCTTGGCGCCTCAGGCCCCTTGACCTAAAATGGTTGATCTGTCTGTAATGTAATCTATTTGTAATCTTCATGAGACAAAAAGCTTTTTTTTTTAATCAGCCACAGGATGTAATCCCTGATGAGGAAATTTTCAGTCTGCCAATACAACACACGGCAAAGCGAGTCCGAAATAGCTCAGGCGGTTAAACGTCGGAGCAGGAGAGCGAAGGGAATCGCCGGGTCATGGGTTCGAATCCCGTCCTGGCCCAAGTAGCTGGACTCACAATCCAGGGGGGAAAACGGATTTGTTCAATAGCATGTCCGTTGAAAGGTCCTGGTAAATCAAAGTGGCACAGTTGGAGTGCGTCTGAGTTGATCAGTGTTCAGGTCGTACTCCATAGGCAATAGATTTCCCTGTCCCCCATAACCCGCCCGTCAGGGCCGTCCATGATCACCTTGGTGCTGTGGACGTTAAACCCGAACTAACCAACCAACACGGCAAAGCATACCAAAATAAAAACACACAAAGACTATTCAACAGTCTATCATTCCACCACTCGGCAACCAGTCAATTAATTAAATAACCATAACTATCATTTAATGAGATAACTGTAACAGACTTGGTACCTTTATCATGCTCCTGGTCTCAGAAATGCCCAGGGCTTGCGTCACAGGGCCAGACTTCTGGCATCTCCATCTTCTTCAGGTAATGACCAGCGATCAAAGGTGAAATCATTAACGTCACATAATGGGTGTGTGCAGCAGGAGTGCAAAAAAGGGGGTTGGGGGGGGGGGGGGGAACGAAGACAGAGGTACATTGCTCATTTTCAGGTGTCTTAAGACTTATCATTCGGAATGCACCAGTGTGTGAAATAAGTTTCACTCAAATAGTTGAAGGGTAGTGCGAGAATAGCTTGGCGTCTCTAGGCGGGATGTACATGTACCTTGCACATGGCAGTGTACAAATTTGAAACTTTTAGCCTCAGTATGATATGGGTTAAGACATCATTGGGGATACACCATGCAGTGTGTGAAATAAGTTTGACTAAAATAGTTCAAGGGTAGTGCCAGAATAGCTTGGCGCCTCTAGGTGCCAAGCCATTATGGTACCACCCTTGAACTAAAGCCATTGGTCTATATCTGTATCTGTAAGTACTATAATGTAGCGTGCATATGGCAGGGTACAAATGTGAAGCTTTTAGCGGTCTGAGTATGATATGAGTTAAGACACCTGAAAATGAGCAGTGTACCTCTCTCTTCATCTTGTGTGTCCCCACTGCACTACGGCAGCGCGCACCCATTCAATGACATTCATGATTTCACCGTTTGCTTGTGCCAGTTTGGCTGGCTTGGAGCACCACCACAGCGCACACCCACTACCACAGCGCACACCCATTCAATGACATTAATGATTTCACCGTTTGCTTGGGCCTGTTTGGCTGGCTTGGAGCACTACTACAGCGCACACCCACTACCACAGCGCACACCCACTACCACAGCGCACACCCATTCAATGACATTAATGATTTCACCGTTTGCTTGGGCCCGTTTGGCTGGCTTGGAGCACTACTACAGCGCACACCCACTACCACAGCGCATACCCACTACCACAGCGCAACCCATTCAATGACATTAATGATTTCACCGTTTGCTTGGGCCAGTTTGGCTGGCTTGGAGTTACCAGGGGATTTACCTAGGCCAACTGACCCCCAAGCCGTCGGCATCCCTACTTCAGCAGTGCACCGGGCCTGTAGTCGGCAGGAAAGTGGGGCGACAGTCTGGACGCCACGGTCATGAAAAAGGCTCTGTTGATAAAAGAGTTAGGCTAACGAAAACATTCAGTTACGCCATAGGACATAAAGATCTGAACAAATCAAACCAGCACAGGTTATTTCCCCTTACAAGCACACCTGCTGTTTTTTGTGAGTGGGCATGTAGACATATGACATGTTGATATACTAAACAGAGCGTACAGATGTTACCACCCTTTTCATGTTAGTGACAGAGCTTGACTGCAGATATTTTTCCACCAAGCTTCAAAAATACATTTATATGCAGTTAAATCTTTGGGATGTGAGATGTCACCAAGGTATACCACTCCAGCATCAAAAAGTGTCGCCTAGTCTGTGTAGGTGAACAGGGGTTTGGTTACGTGTCCTGCAGGTGACGACCAATCGTCAAGGGTTTGAGCATTACTGTCATTGGCCAGGGGTGTGCAGCGGTAGGCGGGAAGAGAGTGAGAGAGGTACACTGCTCATTCTGTAGTTATTCATATTAGGTTCAGTGCCGCCAGTGGTAACTGTCCGACCTTCCGTCTACAAACCGGTGTCAAAGACGCTTCCACAGGCCGGGCGAGTCGACCTGTTATTTGTGTTAAACGTTTCTCGGCGACAAGCGGTACGTATTACTAGTTGTGTCACTTGTTGAGCTTTGCCAGTGGTTTTTGTCGCTTCTGGGGTCCGATCAGGGGAGTCAATGTCGGAGGCTAAAGCCCGGACTCTTACCCTTGATATTGACCCCCCAGACCGTACCCACGAGGCGACAAGGACCACTGGCCAAGCCGCGGTACTCTAATACAACGATTTTGTCTTCAACAGAGAGATTGAGGTACTGGGGCCCCTACTCCTATCTAATTATTGCCGAAGAAATACTCCCGATGTATTATATTTTAATAGCATACACCATCAAACCGGCATAACCCCACATCACTCGCGTCATAATCGCGGCTGAGTGAGAGTTCCTCAGAAATCATGGAGACAATTTCCAGTGCACACGGTAGGTTTACATGATTCACTCCGGGTAACTGAATTAACACGTCAGCTAAGGCATAAAAGCTTCCCTGTTAACTGCGACATTGACTTAAACGGGTCGGGTAGCACACTGGGGGTGGTCAGATTTCAGCACAGGTATACTGTTCCCGTTTTGCAGACAGCTAAGTGGGCATAAACAAACAGTGACCAAAAGACCACATCATCAGTCATATCCTGAGGCTGTAGTGAGTTAACCCATGACATGAGGCTGTAGTGAGTTAACCCATGACATCCTGAGGCTGTAGTGAGTTAACCCATGATATCCTGAGGCTGTAGTGAGTTAACCCCTGACACCCTGAGGCTGTAGTGAGTTAACCCATGACACCCTGAGGCTGTAGTGAGTTAACCCATGACATAAGGCTGTAGTGAGTTAACCCATGACATGCTGAGGCTGTAGTGACTTAACCCCTGACATCCTGAGGCTGTAGTGACTTAACCCCTGACATCCTGAGGCTGTAGTGAGTTAACCCATGACATAAGGCTGTAGTGAGTTAACCCATGACATCCTGAGGCTGTAGTGAGTTAACCCATGACATGAGACTGTAGTGAGTTAACCCATGACATGAGGCTGTAGTGAGTTAACCCATGACATGAGGCTGTAGTGAGTTAACCCATGACATCCTGAGGCTGTAGTGAGTTAACCCATGACATCCTGAGGCTGTAGTGAGTTAACCCATGACATCCTGAGGCTGTAGTGAGTTAACCCCTGACATGAGGCTGTAGTGAGTTAACCCATGACATCCTGAGGCTGTAGTGAGTTAACCCCTGACATCTTGAGGCTGTAGTGAGTTAACCCATGACATCCTGAGGCTGTAGTGAGTTAACCCCTGACATCCTGAGGCTGTAGTGAGTTAACCCATGACATCCTGAGGCTGTAGTGAGTTAACCCATGCCATCCTGAGGCTGTAGTGAGTTAACCCATGACATCCTGAGGCTGTAGTGAGTTAACCCGTGACATCCTGAGGCTGTAGTGAGTTAACCCATGACATCCTGAGGCTGTAGTGAGTTAACCCATGATATCCTGAGGCTGTAGTGAGTTAACCCATGACATGAGGCTGTAGTGAGTTAACCCATGACATGAGGCTGTAGTGAGTTAACCCATGACATCCTGAGGCTGTAGTGAGTTAACCCATGACATCCTGAGGCTGTAGTGAGTTAACCCATGACATCCTGAGGCTGACTGGGTAGAACTTGCTTCTTGTCCTGTGAAGGCTGCAGTACACGTTAGGACATAGATCAACTGCTTTAGATCAAGGGTGGTGCCATGTGGTGCCAAGCTATTCTGGCACCACCCTTGAACTATCAGTCAAATTCATTTCAAGCGATGGGTGTATCAGGGTGAAAAGGGTAATTACTCACCTTGTGCATGCAGGCAGCTGTAAACACACAGTACCGGTGGCTGCCTGCATGTGGAGGAATACATACATATGGCGCTATATTTATACTTTTCTTTTCCCTTTGTCACAGTACATGTATTCAGATTGTGTTGGCTCGTGAACAGACCAGGATTTTGGTCACAGCTGCGGACACAAGGATGGACGTTGGAAAGACAGATGGACTGCAGCACACAGAGCATCACAGCTTCCTGCAAGTAGACCTTGTGGCGGCACAACTGAAGCGTGATGCAGATACGATTGCATCCTTGAGATCTGCTATTGCTTCCGTGCAAACACAGCGTAAGTGGGGCCTCTGTGACTGCAGTCGATATTCTTTGATATAGAAAGATAACAGATGATTTCCACACATCAGATGTGGGTCCATACTGCACACATTTTGACGAAATGGTGGATTAAAAAGCCCAGACAAACATGCAGTATCCCAACTTTTTGTTTCACACCTCAGCCTGACATGAAAGGCGTCATGAAACCAGGTCTTGCTTCCCAGTCACCCAAAATTCGAACAGCTGGGTGGGTGGGTGATAGAGGGAGATTATGACATCCCTCTCACGCCTTCTCAACACCACAATTTTAAAAAAGCCGATCGTGAAGGGATTTGTTATCCCCCCCCCCCTTCACCCACCCAGGTCTACCCTTGTCCAACAAATTTTCATATAGAAGGTATAGCTGAGGGTCAGTAATGACAGTCGTTGCTTGAAGAAACACTCAAACTCCATTCGCATGTACAGGACAAACTGGCAGCTCATCGTGTGAACCCAGATGAGTTCTGTGACCAAGGTGTGGGAGGATGGACTAGGGAATGAGTGTCTGTGACCAGGGTGTGGGAGGATGGACTAGGGAATGAGTGTCTGTGACCAGGGTGTGGGAGGATGGACTAGGGAAAGATTGTCTGTGACCAGGGTGTGGGAGGATGGACTAGACAAACAAACAGAGAGATCAGTCGCTACTTATCTTTATTCGCAGAAGGAATGTGGCAACTATGAGTTGTCACATTCTGCCAATGAAGATAAGTAGCGGCTGATCTGTCTGTTTGTCTATT
Organism: Semisulcospira habei; assembly: GCA_036245525.1. Lineage (NCBI taxonomy): Eukaryota > Metazoa > Mollusca > Gastropoda > Semisulcospiridae > Semisulcospira > Semisulcospira habei. Next base: position 236,048,376 of record BTPG01000004.1, read on the forward strand.
TTGACAAAGAGTATTTACCCGAAATATTAATAAATTGTGTTGTACCCATCTTTTCTAAGCGTGTTTCTTTCTCCGTCGGGTACTTCTTTGCATTTACATGCTTGGCAGTCACCTTTTTGGTCTGAATTTCTGTAAAGCTTGTATAATGTAGCAGATTCCACCATGATAGTTCAAGGGTAATGCCACAATAGCTTGGTGCTGTGATCTTGTAAATATTGTATTATGTAGCAGATGTATCCACCATGATAGTTCAAGGGTGATGTCACAATAGCTTGGTGCAGGAGTCCTGTAAAGATTGTATAATGTAACAGATATAGCCACTATGATAGTTCAAGGGTGATGCCACAATAGCTTGGTGCAGGAGTCCTGTAAAGATTGTATAATGTAGGAGATATATATATCCACCATGATAGTTCAAGGGTGATGTCACAATAGCTTGGTGCAGTTGTCGTGTAAACATTGTATAACGTAGCAGATATATCCACCATGATAGTTCAAGGGTGATGCCACAATAGCTTGGTGCAGTTGTCCTGTAAAGATTGTATAATGTAGCAGATATATCCACCATGATAGTTCAAGGGCGATACCAGAATAGCTTGGTGCAGGTGTCCTGTAAAGATTGTATAACGTAGCAGATATATCCACCATGATAGTTCAAGGGTAATACCAGAATAGCTTGGTGCAATCTATTCTGGCACAACCCTTGAACAATCATGGCTGATTCATATCTTGCTGTGGTGTGTCAGAAATATATAACTTATAAGATTGGCACATAAAGTGGTGCTTAGTGGCAGCAGGCTTTCATAGCTCCAGCTTCCAAGCCTGCGGTGCCTTGAGCATCTTGACATCTGTGCCCTAGAGATTGTTTACAATACTATACAATATTTGAGAGAGAAAAAAAAAACTGTCAGAAATTAATGACGCTTACTTCTAGGAACTGATGGCAACTTGACGTCTGCAAGACTTTGAGGTCTACATCACAGTTCTGGAGACAAATTGACCACGATAGTTCAAGGGTGGTGTCACAACAGCTTGGCATCTACAGGCACCAAGCGATTCTGACACCACCCTTGAACTATCACCGTCGATCCACATCCAATCATAGCATTTCAGGGTTTTATGGGTTACTGGTGCAGTGTGTGACAGACACATATGTTGTAGATGAGGTGGAGGTGAAGACACTGAAGAGAACGGTGGAGAATCTACGCGCACAGCTCGCCAGTTGTCAGCGCACCATCACAGATGAGGTGGAGGTGAAGACACTGAAGAGAACAGTGGAGAATCTACGCGCACAGCTCGCCAGTTGTCAGTGCACCATCACAGATGAGGTGGAGGTGAAGACACTGAAGAGAACAGTGGAGAATCTACGCTCACAGCTCGCCAGTTGTCAGTGCACCATCACAGATGAGGTGGAGGTGAAGACACTGAAAAGAACAGTGGAGAATCTACGCTCACAGCTCGCCAGTTGTCAGTGCACCATCACACCAGGTAACGTAGCACAGTAATGCCAGCTGGATACAATAAAACTCCACTTTTTGACAGATCCGTGGTATCTTGCTGGCCGCATATTTTGGGGTATATACCTACAGGGGAAGATGTGGGGGGGGGGGGGGGGGGGGGGGCAGTTTCAAGGGTTCTGCCCTACCCTCACCTGTTTTTCATATTTTGGTGAGAAGTGTAAGACTCTTTGGCACGTCTCCTTCCCTCAGCTAATCTGGCACTACCTGTGAATTATCATGGTGACTCTATCTGCTGCAACAGGTACCTGGTCACTAGGTGGCACCTCACACCGTGGGCAATGTGGCTGTGTACCTGGTCACTAGGTGGCACTTCCACACCTTGGTCAATGTGGCTGTGTACCTGGTCACTAGGTGGCACCTCCACACCTTGGGCAATGTGGCTGTGTACCTGGTCACTAGGTGGCACCTCACACCTTAGTCAATGTGGCTGTGTACCTGGTCACTAGGTGGCACCTCCACACCTTGGGCAATGTGGCTGTGTACCTGGTCACTAGGTGGCACCTCACACCTTGGGCAATGTGGCTGTGTACCTGGTCACTAGGTGGCACCTCCACACCTTGGGCAATGTGACCGTGTACCTGGTCACTAGGTGGCACTTCCACACCTTGGGCACTGTGGCTGCGTACCTGGTCACTAGGTGGCACCTCCACACCTTGGGCAATGTGGCTGTGTACCTGGTCACTAGGTGGCACCTCCACACCTTGGGCAATGTGACCGTGTACCTGGTCACTAGGTGGCACCTCCACACCTTGGGCATTGTGGCTGTGTACCTGGTCACTAGGTGGCACCTCCACACCTTGGGCATTGTGGCTGTGTACCTGGTCACTAGGTGGCACCTCCACAACTTGGGCTAGGTGGCACCTCACACCGTGGGCAATGTGACTGTGTACCTGGTCACTAGGCAGCACCTCACACCGTGGTCAATGTGACTGTGTACCTGGTCACTAGGTGGCACCTCACACCGTGGGCAATGTGACTGTGTACCTGGTCACTAGGTGGCACCTCACACCGTGGGCATTGTGACTGTGTACCTGGTCACTAGGCGGCACCTCACACCGTGGTCAATGTGACTGTGTACCTGGTCACTAGGCGGCACCTCACACCGTGGGCAATGTGACTGTGTACCTGGTCACTAGGTGGCACCTCACACCGTGGGCATTGTGACTGTGTACCTGGTCACTAGGCGGCACCTCACACCGTGGGCAATGTGGCTGTGGGGGTCAATGGGTTAACCCAGATTTCAAGAAAGAATCCAGTTTTCTTCTCATCCTAAACATAATTCATTTGTTTCATTGTTTACAAAGTGTATTTATTGGGTACAAAAAGAAAGAATCCAGTTTTCTTCTCATCCTAAACATAATTCATTCATTTTACTGTTTACAAAGTGTATTTATTGGGTACAAAAAGAAAGAATCCAGTTTTCTTCTCATCCTAAAAATAATTCATTCATTTCACTGTTTACAAAGTGTATTTATTGGGTACAAAAAGAAAGAATCCAGTTTTCTTCTCATCCTAAAAATAATTCATTCATTTCACTGTTTACAAAGTGTATTTATTGGGTACAAAAAGAAAGAATCCAGTTTTCTTCTCATCCTAAAAATAATTCATTCATTTCACTGTTTACAAAGTGTATTTATTGGGTACAAAAAGAAAGAATCCAGTTTTCTTCTCATCCTAAAAATAATTCATTCATTTCATTGTTTACAAAGTGTATTTATTGGGTACAAAAAGAAAGAATCCAGTTTTCTTCTCATCCTAAAAATAATTCATTCATTTCACTGTTTACAAAGTGTATTTATTGGGTACAAAAAGAAAGAATCCAGTTTTCTTCTCATCCTAAACATAATTCATTCATTTCACTGTTTACAAAGTGTATTTATTGGGTACAAAAAGAAAGAATCCAGTTTTCTTCTCATCCTAAAAATAATTCATTTCACTGTTTACAAAGTGTATTTATTGGGTACAAAAAGAAACAATCCAGTTTTCTTCTCATCCTAAAAATAATTCATTTGTTTCATTGTTTACAAAGTTTATTGGGTTTGATTTCTTGTCAACAGATGGACAGCACCATGACTCTGCTGGCAAAGACACAAGCAACACTGCCGGTGAAGATGCAGAAAATGAGGCCAAGTTGGCAACCAGTGGAATCTGTGAAATGGACTGTGACATAAATGGTGTGAAACTAGAGTCGGACTCGGTGCCCATTGTTTACAGTGGCACAGACTGTGACATTAACCATGATGTCAAACTGGAGCCGAGCTCATCCCAGTGCGCAAAGGCCATCCGGCTGATGTCAGCCACCATCGGCCTGCGAGCAGCTGAGCGGGGGCGAATGGCAGCCGATGCCGTCCAGCTAGCCGTTTGCTCATTGGAATCCGTCCAGGATGACATGGACTGTGACATAGATGATGAGTTAGAGTCAAACTCAGTCAGGAGTGTTTACAGTGATGTGGAATGTGGGCATGTTGGCGACATTGATAATGGGACTGCGTCACCTGCTAGGATAGAATCCGACTCACAGGAGTGTGCAAGCCTCATCCAGCAACAACCTTGTACCACCCCACAATATCCCGGGTTGAAAAGGTCAGATCTGCGAAAGCCGGGTGAAATGCTTTGTGAACTCTGCGGTGTATGTTTTCACTCGGCCAGACAACTCGAGCAACACATGTCGACTTACTCAGGGCAAAAGCCTGACGCTGCTACGAGTGGCAGGAAAAGTAGGGATTCTTGGAAACCCCGGCAGAGTATGCAGCCATTTGTACTGTTGCGTAATGAATGTTTTGCACCAGCAAAGCAATGTGTGTCTTCCACTACAGACCAGAAGACTTCCACTGGAGGACAGTGTTCCAAAGCTCAGCAGAGAATGCAGCCATTTGTTCTTTTGTGTGATATACGTTTTCAGTCGCCCTGTCAGTTGATGCGAGGTTTGTCCGCTCACACAGGGCAGACGCCTGACACGTGTACCACAGAGCAGATGTTGACTACTCCTGTCAGTAACCATATGGATGAGAAAACGGCACGACAGAACACATCATATGACATTGTGGAGAACACAGCTTTAGATACTGTGGGCCAACAAACGGTGTGGCAGAACACATCATTTGACGTTGGGGACGAACAAATACCAGCAAGCAACACAGCATTGGGTATTGTGGAGGAACAAACAGCAGAGCGTAAGATATTTGACACTGTGGACCTACAAGCACTGGGGCGGGACACAGCACTGGACACTGCAGGCAAAGAGCAAGCCAGGCAGAACATAAGCCCTGTTGACAGCATGGACAAACAAACAACAGACAAGCAGACAGCAGCGCAGGGCAGAATGGCAGTAGACAGCGCTGACAAGCAGACTGCAGCACCGGGCAGAATGGCAGTAGACAGCGCAGACAAGCAGACTGCAGCGCAGGGCAGAATGGCAGTAGACAAGCAGACAGCAGCGCAGGGCAGATTGGCTGTAGACAGTGCTGACAAACAGACACGATTAAGCGCTAGTCTTCAAGCCGATGTCGACCGCAGTGGGCCCGTTCATGGCTGTGCGCAGGCCCAGTGCAACCAACGTCGGCCCAAGGGTTCTGTTGACAGCATACAGGAGCAAAGAGCGAGTGAAGAGACAAGCGCAAGACCACTGGTGTGCGAGTTCTGCAGAGAATCCTTTCAACAGTCTGAGCTCTTGTTTTTACATGTGTGTGAAAAACGATTCAAGTGCACCCACTGTGCTGCTAGATTTGGCAGTCACAAAATCCTGCAGGAACATGCATCTTCCCACAGAGGCAAAGAGCTGCGTGAGTGTGCCGATTGTGATCGCAGGTTTACAAAAACGTCTCACTGGAAAAAGCACGTATGCAAGAAATCTCACTGGTGCACGGGCTGTGATGTCAAGTTTGACAACGCCTACTGTCTTGGAACAACACATGGGCAGACAGATGCCTTGCCAGTTCTATGTCTGTGCTGACTCTTGTGGAGCGTCTTTCAAGCTGGCTTGTGAGCTGAGAAAGCACATGAATAGTGTGCACGGAAAGAGCCGGTATAAATCTGTAATCATATTCAGATGCGGTGTTTGCAGTGCCAGTTTTCGTCGTCCATGGAGACTACAGGACCACATGCTGAAACACTCTGGCAAAAGGGCATACAAGTGCTCGCAGTGTGATTCAGCTTTCAAAAGTCCTTACTCTTTGACATACCACATGAGGGGACATGAGGACAAACAACCTAAACTGTGTGCACTGTGTGGTGCTTCTTTTGTTAAGGAAAATTCGTTAAAGTTGCACATGGCCAGGAAGCACACTGGCGAAAGAAGATATGTGTGTGAACACTGTGGAGAAGGCTTTTGTACAGATAAGGCGTTGATAAGTCACGTGTTCACCCACACAGGCATAAAGACTTTTAAATGTAAGCAGTGTGATGCTACTTATCGCGGCCATTCTGGCTTGAGACTTCACATGATGATGCACTCTGGCAAATGTGATGTATGTGGTGCCACTTTCCCAACGAGCAGTGAATTGAAAGTACACAAGCGTGTCCACAGAGTGGGCGTCCACACAGTGCGCAAGCATTTCCAGTGTCCAGATTGCGGTGGCGTTTATACATCAAAGCCATCTCTGAGCGTGCACATGATGATTCACAGCGGCGACAAACCATACAAATGTCAGCAGTGCAGTGCGTCTTTTCGAACTGATTTCATGTTAAAAAAACATTTGCTGATCCACTCAGGGTTGAAGCCGTTCAAATGTACGGAGTGTGTGGCTGACTTCACCCAGGCCAACCACTTGAAGAAACACAAGAGTGTTCACACAGACGCACACCCACACAAGTGCTGCCACTGTACAGCCTCCTTCAAACGTGCCATAAACCTGAAACAGCACATGGCCATTCACACAGGCCAGAAACCACACAAGTGTGCTGAATGCGGTGCTAGCTTCACCCAGGCCAGCAGCTTGGCGTCCCACATGGTTCTTCACTCGGCCAAGATGCCCTATGAATGCGAACGCTGCGACGCTAGTTTCAAGTGGCCTGTCAACCTCAAAGCGCACATGAAAAGTCACACAGACCAGTAGTACGTACAGGACTGTCGACCTCAAAGTGCACATTAAAAGTCACACAGACCAGTAGTACGTACAGGACTGTCAACCTCAAAGTGCACATGAAAAGTCATACAGACAAGTAGTATGTGAAGTCACACAGACTAGTAGTATGTAAAGTTGCACAGACCAGTAGTATGTAAAGTTGCACAGACCAGTAGTATGTGAAGTTGCACAGACCAGTAGTATGTAAAGTTGCACAGACCAGTAGTATGTAAAGTTGCACAGACCAGTAGTATGTGAAGTTGCACAGACCAGTAGTATGTGAAGTCACACAGACCAGTAGTATGTAAAGTCACACAGACCAGTAGTATGTAAAGTCACACAGACCATTAGTATGTGAAGTTGCACAGACCAGTAGTATGTGAAGTTGCACAGACTAGTAGTATGTGAAGTTGCACAGACCAATAGCATGTGAAGTTGCACAGACCAGTAGTATGTGAAGTCACACAGACCAGTAGTACGTGAAGTCACACAGACCAGTAGATCCCCTGCCCCCGCCTACTTTCCTGAGAAAGACATGGGTTATATAAAAGACCTGATGCATCCTTTTTTGAGGATGCAGATGATCATCTTGTTCTATACCTGAGTATTTCTCTGTGATCTGGCGATTCGGTGCCTGATAGGCGGGGGCAGGGGATCTATCTGTCTGTCCAGTGCTGAGCGATTCCCCTTGGTTTGTGTACAATTCTGCCAGCGCTGGCCTCACCTATCTGGTTTGTGATTATTTATAACTCGAGGCAAATTTGTATCATTACATTAGAGAAAGAAGGATAGAGATTATTAGGGCAATTTTTATTACTTCATTATTTTACTATTTTTGCTATCAAAACTCGTGACCACTTTGCTCACATTTCTCCAAATCCACTCTATCTTACTCTGCTAAAATTCCCCCACCCGGGTCTGCCCTGGGGAACTTGGGTGGGGTTAATTACTTTTTAGTTCCCAGGGTCACCCTGGTAAAATCGCGGATCCGAGGACAATTCCCATGCCCGCTTAATGCTTAAAAACCCAGAACGTCGCGCATCTCTGCTTGCAGATGTGGATGTCATTTTATTTTCAGCAAGTGGGAAATGAAACAGTCCGAAAATGTGACAGCCCAAATACCGTGCAAGTTCACGCCCCATACCTGCAGTACTCGTGCTGTGTAATGAAGTGGAAAGGCTTATGAACCAAGACTTACTTTTCACACACAAATAAATTCTGGCTCCGAGGCTCTGCCAAGGAGCCAGAACTGTTTTTCAAAAGGAATCCGAGACTCGAAAATCATCAGCAGCCAAGGCTTAACGTATTTATCCCAATGTCATATGATCCCCGTTTTATATCATGCTGGTTTGATCAACTCAATAGAGCCCTGTTTACTAAAGGGTTTTTGTTGTATTTTTAAAAAAAATGTAATATTAAAACCCGTTACCAAAGTGCACTTTGGTAATGGGTTTTTATGTTAGATTAAAAATAAAAAACTGAATGTGGGGGGTTTGAGGATCAACCGGTTTTCTTGATACTCGACCTGCAAACAACTTACAAAACCTGCAAACCTGCCAAACAACTCTTGAGAACTTCTGGTACAAACAATATCCTAAAGTTTAAACCTTGTCCGTCCACAAATACCGGTGTTATTCACCGTCGCACACACACACACACGCTTGGCGCTTTACGTAAAAGTACATTCTATAGGCTGATGTAGCACATGACACGACGTCATTTGTTACTTTATTTCCATCAGGCCAGAAGCCTCAGGCCAGGACTCCATTGACGCTATGGGCAGCAGGCGAAGGGTGTACCTGCTACTGAATGCGCTCCGCCGCGCCTCACTTCAAGCGTGTTCCTATTTTTATAAACAGGAAAAACAAAAACAGCGACACATTGGGTTTAATTGAAATAAAGCAAACAGCAGCTTACCGACACCTTAACACACAATTTATTTCCACCGTCAAGAACGAACATGCAACTTTCACCACTCGCACACTTCCATGTTGACACTGGCAGTCCCCGGCTTGTTCCGTTCCATACAGATGCACTCCTGGAAACCCACTGACCGTGACAGTTTAAGGGCAGTGCCAGATTGGTGGCAATTCAAAGGTAGTGCAGTGCCAGATTTGCTTGGTGTTTGATCTCGATAATTCAAGAGTAGTGCCAGATTAGCTTGGTCCTGACCATTATAGTTCAAGGGTAGAGTCGGACTAGCTTGGCACCTATGGGCACTACCCTTGAACTATCATGGTCTGCCTCGCTGTTTGGGTGTTAAAGCTAATCTGGCACTAACCTTGAATTATCATGGTCAATCCGTCTCATGCTCATCTCGTTCAGTGTCACAGCTAATGTGGCACTACCCTTGAACTATCTGTCCAACCATCATCCCTAGTTTCTCAGGGCCAGACGAGTTTACACCAGCAACCTCCAAAGATACAACAGCGGTTAAACGAGCAGTCGCTCAATACACCGGTAGAAAAGCCAGCCCACTTCAGCGAACAGTGGAGGCGGTCACTTAAAGGTCTACATCCACGGTAAGGCAATGCCGTATGGCAGTGTCGGCTCACATCAGCTGCTACGGCAGCTAGCTGAATTTGAAATCGCAGTCGGGCACCGTCAAATGCCCTATGGGAACAGCAGGCACGAGGCGTCGGCCAATAAAACTGCTCGTCCCATGACAACTCCCCAACCTTTAAAAGCATTTGACCTTGACCCAGGGTACTATTTTCCCCAGCAGTGATGCAGCGCTACCATGTGACCGGACATCACTCATCCGATGCTGCCGTATGGCATTACCGTACCGTGGATCCAGGCCTTAAGCTGGTACATGCAGCCAGCCACTCTGCGCAAAGGGGTGACACAATCGACACGCCCCGCATCAATAGCTGCGGAAGTGTCCTATAGCGTTGCCGGCGGCAACACTATACGACACTTCCGCAGCTATTGATGCGGGGCGCCCTTGAATGAGTTAAGGTTATGGTTCAAATTCCTCAGACAAGCCCTGTACAGAAATGGCAGTCTATGTACACGTTGCCACACACAAAACGCCTCGTTACACAAGTCGGCAAACACGCGGGAAGCAGTCCCAATGCCCAGTCACAAAATGGCGCTGCTAACATGTTAAGTATCTCTCTTCAGGCTTGAAAGGAAATGGGGGGGGGGGGGGGGGGGGGAAGGGAAGAAAGAAACATTTCGATACAAACTGTCCGGAAATAATTCACCGTGAATGAAAGGAAAATTCACCCACTAAAATGTGGTGCCGTTTGCTCATCATAGGAACATTGTACATCTACAGCACGACCCGTCTTCAGCGAGCACCCTTATGACATATCACCTGTCAATAAAGGCCATCTGTGAGGTGGATGTAGCCAGGTAAATGGTCTGTACATGTTTCATGCCAGGAGCCAGTCCCTTGAGAGAACGTCCGTCTTTTAAGACCACATCTGTTGGTCTGCAAAAAAAGAGTGATCGCTCACAACAGGCCCCACTGTATTGAAGTCTCTCTCACACTGACATGCTTGTCTCTCGGGGATCTGTGGGTTTGACGTTGTGAATAGTATTTGAGAGAGAGAGAGAAAAAAAAGAAGACGACAAATTTTGTCAAAATTCTGGCTATTTTTTCCTGATCCCTGTGACCCCGACCTTTAAGAGGTCACCAAAATTGGTATGTTTAGAAATGTCTTGGAAAGTATCCTTGGGCCAAGTTTGAAGACTGTGGCTTGAATAGTCTCCAAGAAAATGCCAATGTTAAAGTTTACTGACGACGGACAGACGACCACTGGCCCAGTTCATGACATACTGACTTTTGCTATGGCACGCAAGCCAAAAGCCAAGCTGCCTGACAAGTGAACACTAATGCGATAGAGTACCGGTGGTTGCTTGCTCACTGGGGCACACAATGATCAACTGTTCCCACACATCTAGTTTCCTTGGTGAAATCTAAAAGAAAAAATACAAACAACAAAACCCCATACAGTCTGTACAACCTGTGTACATGCACAAGTGTCATCAACACAGCTGAACACCACACAGTTTACCATCTCACAAAGTAGGTCAAACTTGCACGGGCATCCACAACAACGGTGGATTAAAACCCCGGACAAACATGCAACATCACGTTCGTCCGGGTTTTTAATCCACCGTTTTTGTCAAAAACGTGCAGTTTTCACCAAAAATTGGGGTGTGTTCACACGGGAAGACGAGCTGCTGTGTTCAAGAGTGTTGTGCCCGCAAGACCTGATCACTCGATGATACCAACGGAGAAATGTGTCTGTGATTTTGGGCCTTCTGGTACTTGTACATCCGGCTGAAAATTGCTTTGCTTTGCGTGTTTCCATATCCCAGCATGACTAGCAGCATCACGCCCTCATTGACGCTGGTTAGAACTGCTTATTATTTTATGTTTATTATTTTAGTATAAAGTCAGCGTGCTTTTGGACCTTTGAACAATTGTGTTTTTGTACGTTGTCTATACTTTAGTTAGTTAATTTCAGTTAGTTAGATTATCTAGATGTAAAGCGCTCTGAACCTTTCTTTGTGGGGATACTGCGCTAAAGAAGAGTTATATATTATTATTAGTTCTTGTGCATGCTGAAAACCACTCTCTTCACAGTTGCACGAGATGGACTGACCATGATAATTCAAGGGTAGTGCCAGATTAGCTTGGCGCCTTCAGGCGCCAAGCTAATCTGGCACTACCCTTGAATTATCATGGTCGATCCATCTCCTGCTGTAGGGACTCTGGGCTAAATGGGTTAAACCTCCTTGCACCTACAGCCACTGGTCCAGTTAACCCCTTGGCTGTTGGTATAGTATCTGTCCAGCAAGATCCCACAGTACATTCGATATCTTGAGCCCTGTTCACCTAACTCTTTGCTACCAACACTCTTTGGGTATTGTCAGCAATTTGGGTCGAGGTGATTCCTGCAGGACTTAGCGAGATCAAAATCACTACCTACACCCAAAGAGTTAAACTGCCTGCAGTCATCGGCCCTTTTAACTCTTTCGCTGTTGGTAGCATTTTCTTTTCATGGGATAATGCTGTTGGAAACAGGGTTTTTTTCTGTTGAGACTCCCGCAGGAATGACCTCGACGAACAGCGCCACTGACAGCCAATGGGTTCACAGCAATGGCGGCTGCGCTACAAGGGGCTGACAATCTTTAGGATTACATCATCACTGGCAAACACAAAGGGGGGTACAGTTTCTGGGACTACATTATCGCTCGCAAAACACAAGGGACTAACCAAAATCATCACATCATTTCAACACACAGAATGCGTTATTTCCACTACAGGTCAGACAGCAATCTACCCACAAAATCAGTTGTCAACACTTTTCTCAGACACAGTGAAATACACCAGTCACATCTGTATTTTCAAATGCGGCCGAGAAAAACTATGGCAGCACTGGAAACTGTGGGAGAAAATCCCTTGGAAGCAAGTTTCCCGTTCTCCGCAAGAGAAACATACAGGTCACGGGAACAAAGAAAGGCAGAGGTGCTGACAAGCAGCCACACAGTGTGCTAACGCTCCCTAACAGCAAGTGTTAGGTGGCATCTACTTCTGGAACACGGATATACATGCGGCTCTCGTCAGGCAGTTTCCACGAGCACCTGCAGGCAAGCCTTTAACCCCGTGACTGCTGGTGGACGCAGACTGTAAATCGCTGTAAGGTCAAGGCCAAACAGCCCCCGGCCTTGACACCAACAGGAATGCAAAGTAGTTTCAGCAAGAGGCATAGATCCTCATGAGCCCCTGCGACTGCGGGGGCTCATGAGGATCTATGTCTCTTGCAGATGGGTGGCGTTCACTTTTGCTCAGCATCAAACGGGTTAACTGATGGCTACTGATACCATTCCGCGGAAGAGGCCTTCGCTGAAAAAGTCTCGTCACCAGAAGTCACGGGGTCGAACGAGTCGCACACGTTGGGGCACACCCGTGAACACGTCGATGCAATAGGGCCGCCCTAACAGCCAGTCCAACACACCGATGCAGTTTGTATCTTCAGAACGCCTCGAGTACGCCTATGGCCAATCCAACACACCCACCCCTTCTCTGCTACCCACGATACCATTCAGTGTCGTCAACAGCGGTCAAGAGGTTAAGGAGGGTTACTCGGGTTATGTCACTTTTGGCAAATCCAAATCCCACACACAGGTACCATTATACAGCGTGAATCATCGTGTATACATTTTATGGCCGCTCCACAACAGTGATGTGTTTAGTTTCGATGGCTGATGCCACACACGGAGCACAGTGAAGACATCTTGCAGTGTTTCTGAAATGTACAGGCTCACGTTCATGGTTTCTGCAAAATTATTCACACTATTTACACAATTACCCCCCCCCCCCCCCCCCCCCTCGAGCATGCGGCCGTCAGCACTGCACTGTCCACAGTAGTGGTGGCTGCCTGCACAAGGGGGCTTAACACAATCACCTAAATACTGACAGCTGGAGATGATCACCAATGATAGTTCACAGGTAGTGCCAGATGAGCTTGGTGCTGTGACAGTTCACAGGCAGTGCCGGATTAGCTTGGTGCCTGGAAGGTGCCAAGCTAATCTGGCACTACCCTTTAACTATCATGGTTGATTCACCTCCCACTGTTAGAACACTGTCTCTGCAGGCACCTTCCAAAGTTTTGATAGCCATTATTTCAAGTGAATGCGTTTTAAAAAAAAAACAAGAAGAACAAACAAAGAAACCCCACAAAAAACAACAGAAGTTAGAAATGAAACCCAAACCCCACACTTCAGAGTCTACGAGCTCCTTCAAAGAATCGTCCAATTTACACAAACGATGCCCAAACCACTCTGCTGCTCTCAAGAACGGCCCTTTTCTGCTAAGAGCGACATTCCACTGTCTGCAATACTAACAATTAAGCGCTTACACTTGCAGATCATTTGACACCGCAAAGCTGATGGCGATGACTCAACAAAAAGGCTGACCCTCGGAAGAGCCTCTCCATATTGTATGCCACCGCAAAGCTGCTAGCGATGACTGAGATGCTTCTCTGAAACGCAGACCATCCAACACACCTCCCAAGCGAACATGACCGCTCTGTCTGTGTCACAGTACCTCATTCAAAACCGTCATTAAACTGCAAGAGACACAGAATCACATGAGCCACAGGGGGCGCCGCAGTCAGTCAGCCAAACACCGGCACACTGCAAGAGGCGTAGATCCCCACGAGGACTTGCAACTACAAGAGGCGTAGATCCCCACAAGTCCTTGCAACTGCAAGAGGCGTAGATCCCCACAAGTCCTTCCAACTACAAGAGGCGTAGATCCCCACAAGTCCTTGCAACTACAAGAGGCGTAGATCCCCACGAGTCCTTGCAACTACAAGAGGCGTAGATCCCCACGAGTCCTTGCAACTACAAGAGGCGTAGATCCCCACGAGTCCTTGCAACTACAAGAGGCGTAGATCCCCACGAGTCCTTGCAACTACAAGAGGCGTAGATCCCCACGAGTCCTTGCAACTACAAGAGGCGTAGATCCCCACGAGTCCTTGCAACTACAAGAGGCGTAGATCCCCACGAGTCCTGCAAGAGGCGTAGATCCCCACGAGTCCTTGCAACTACAAGAGGCGTAGATCCCCACGAGTCCTTGCAACTACAAGAGGCGTAGATCCCCACGAGTCCTTGCAACTACAAGAGGCGTAGATCCCCACAAGTCCTTGCAACTACAAGAGGCGTAGATCCCCACAAGTCCTTGCAACTACAAGAGGCGTAGATCCCCACCAGTCCTTCCAACTACAAGAGGCGTAGATCCCCACGAGTCCTGCAAGAGGCGTAGATCCCCACGAGTCCTTGCAACTACAAGAGGCGTAGATCCCCACGAGTCCTTGCAACTACAAGAGGCGTAGATCCCCACAAGTCCTTGCAACTACAAGAGGCGTAGATCCCCACAAGTCCTTGCAACTACAAGAGGCCTAGATCCCCACAAGTCCTTGCAACTGCAAGAGGCGTAGATCCCCACAAGTCCTTGCAACTACAAGAGGCCTAGATCCCCACAAGTCCTTGCAACTGCAAGAGGCGTAGATCCCCACGAGTCCTTGCAACTGCAAGAGGCGTAGATCCCCACGAGTCCTTGCAACTACAAGAGGCGTAGATCCCCACGAGGACTTGCAACTACAAGAGGCGTAGATCCCCACAAGTCCTTGCAACTACAAGAGGCGTAGATCCCCACGAGTCCTTGCAACTGCAAGAGGCGTAGATCCCCACGAGTCCTTGCAACTACAAGAGGCGTAGATCCCCACGAGGACTTGCAACTACAAGAGGCCTAGATCCCCACAAGTCCTTGCAACTGCAGTGGGTCATGGGGATCTATGCCTCTTGTTGAACCAAGGCTGGGTCTAGTCACGCCTGAAATCTGGGGATACTTTGTACAAGCCAGGTTACAAACTCCATACTAACGTGCGCGCCGTTGCCAGGTTACAGACTCCATATTAACGTGCGCGCCGTTGCCAGGTTACAAACTCCATAATAACGTGCGCGCCGTTGCCAGGTTACAAACACCATAATAACGTGCGCGCCGTTCCCATTACACTCGTGTTAACATTAAGGCGTCTGCCTTTTCTCAAATTGGTGCAGCCCGGATTTATCCTGGGATTTCGCATCCCTGGTTTTGGCAGACGTGCAGGTCTGCGTGACCTTTGGTGTGACCTCGACTCAGGCAAGGTCAAGGTCAGTGTGGGTCAGTCTGTCGCTGCAGACGCTGCTGTTCCAAGAGTCGTTCCAGGGGCGTCATGGTGGGGGCTTCTGCCCACATCGACTGTAACAAACAGGTGAAAAACATCAACGTCTGAAATTGCTAAATGATCAGAAATGTGTAAATATTTACTGGTCTGTGGTTCTGGAACCCATTGCTTCCAGCTTTCTGCATAAGGTCCAAAATCACACAACAGTGCACAAGCAGTCTTTACATCAGCAGGCTTTCTCACTAAAGAAATCTGGCCCAAAATCACACAACAGCACACAAGCAGTCTTTACATCAGCAGGCTTTCTCACTAAAGGAATCTGATCAACACACAAGTAAATAATAATAATAATGTCTTTAAGTGAGCTTTGAACTGTGACAAAAGTAGTCTGTACATAATAATAATAATAATAATAATACATAGTTCTTGTACAGCGCTGTTCTCCAGGAAAATTCATTTTTCTCTAAAAGGTATTTTTTCGAAAAATACTTACCGATGACATGACTACATGGGGAATATCTACTTCTAGGCTCAATTTTAGCCTACTTGCCCGTTGTGTGCCCACACAACCCGAGAGGCACTCGGGGAACCCCCCAGAGGGGCCGAGAGTTATCTCCCCATACCTGCCTTACCAGATCCGGTCACGAGACCATTCAGTCTGATACTTCGCTCGAAAGCGGCAAGCGGGGCAGGAGGGAGGGTCATCCGAGTCATGTCATCGGTAAGTATTTTTCGAAAAAATACCTTTTAGAGAAAAATGAATTTATTTCCTCAAAAACATTACCGATGACATGACTACATGGGAGAATTGCGATGAGGAGGCGGGTGCCGCCCAAAACTCCCCCAACAGAACAACGCCGTCCACCCCGTGGCACACTCCCGACAATTTTAGCGAAGTGCATCTACGGTGCCAGTGGCACCGGGAGGGAGTGTTGCGCGGCGGCGATGTCCCCCCACCAGTGCGAGATTCTCTCGCTGGCTAGCCAGGTCCCGGAGGTAGAAAGGGGCAAAGACCGACTCGGTTTTCTAGCCCACGGCTGCCACGATGTCCTTGACAGCGCGGTTTCGATCAAACGCGACGTTCGTGGCCATAGCTCGTACCTCGTGTGCGTGAATGTGCAGCCTCTTCGCTCCCTCAGGTGAGATCTCCTGATAAGCGGAGCGTATGACCCAGCGGAGCCAGGAAGAGATCGTCTGGGCTATAATGTCACGCCGGTTGGGTCTTAGGGGTAGGAAGAGGCGCGACCGTCCCCTGCGGACGGGCTTAGATCGCCGCAGATAGATTTTTTTAGGGCGCGCACGGGATCCTGTAGCCTGGTCTCCTGGGACCGGGGTCGGTCTCTCAGCGGCCTAATGGTGATCACCTAAGGCGGAGTTAAAGGAGACCTGTTCTTCGCCAGAAAGGCCGGGTCCGTGCGCAGCTGGACGGAGCCATCTGTTCGGAATTGCAGACCGGCAGGGCGAGCCGAAAGCGCATGTAGCTCGCTCACAGGCGAAGCGGTAGGAAGTGCCAGCAGGAAACAAGTCTTGCGTGCCCAGTCCGCGAGCTGGGCCAAAGGTAATGGTTCGAAGCGGGTGGAGTTCAACCACGTGAGCACCCAGGGTAGGACCCAGCGAGGAATGAGCGAGCGGAGTGTCGGGCGCTGGATGCCGCAGTGTCCCATAAGGTCGGCTAGGTCCTTGCAGGCGCCCGGATCGGGTCGTCCCAGGTGACGATAGGTGTCCGCAATCATGGACAAGTAACCGCGTACCGTGATGAGGGCTAGGCCTTGGTCTCGGAAGAGCCAGAGCAAGAAGTCCGCCAGCGGAGGATGCGTCAGATCCGTGGGCTTAAGGCCATGATCGGTGCACCAGGAACAGAGGACTCGCCACTTCCCTCGTAGACTCGAAGGGTCGACAGTCTCCGGGCCGCAGCGATCGCCTCCATTGCTGCACCTGAGTAGACTCTAGCTCCGAGAGCTTGCCGCACAACCTCCAGGCGTGAAGGAGGAGACACTCCGGGCAGGGGTGGAACAGCGGCTGGCGCGGTTGCTTGAGCATGGTCCGCGGGGACGGCAGCAGCAGGGGCGGGTCTGTGGCGAGGCTGAGCAGGTCGGTGGTCCAGGAGCGGTTCCAGACGAACGGCGCGACCAACAGGAGGAACGCCGAACAGCCCCGAAGTTAGAGGAGGACTTAGGGAACGAGGACGGTAGGGGGACAGGTACAGGCCACAAGTCCGTCCCAGGGAATGGAGAGCGCATCGACAGCCCAGGCAAGCTGGTCGGGAATCGGGGAGACGAAGAGGGGAAGCTGGTGGTTCCACCTCGTGGCGAACAAGTCGACCTGGGGAGTCTCCCAGCGGGCGCAGATCCTCCGAAAGATGTCCTGTCGCCGGGTCCATTCCGTGTGTAGGAGTTGGTCGCGGCGAGACCGAGAGTCGGCCAAGACATTCAGGCATCCGGAAACGTGCCGGGCTTGAAGGATAATGCTCCGGTCCTCGCACCAACGCATCTTCCTGTAGAGGAGCATACACAGGTCAGGGGAGCGTGTGCCACCTTGCTTCTGGATGTAAGCGACCACCGTCGTGTCGTCCGAAAGCACGAGAAGCTCCTGGTGTCTGAGGAGGTACTCCCCGGCCTGAAGGGCTCGCCAGACGGCCTGCATCTCCAGCCAATTGATGTGGGTGTGCGCCAAGTGTGAGGGCCAGGGGCCCGCCGTCGCGAGGCACCGCGGTAGGAGGTGGGCCCCCCACCCCGAAAGGCTGGCATCGACGCAAGGAGAGACCTGTGGAGGGGGAGAGGCTAAGGTAACTCCCGACGCTAGCCACGTAGGGTCGGTCCACCGACGAAGGTGCAGATGGAGCATCTGGGACACTGGGACCGCAGTCGTCAAGTCTCCGGAAGACGTGAGCCAATGGAGAAGAAGAAGCAGTTGAATTGGTCGGGAGTAGAGACGCCCTAGTGGGATAAGATCCGCTGCGGCGTTCATCAACCCCAGCAACTGAAGCCAGACTCTGGCGGGGGCTGCATCCTCCCGAGCTAACTGGTCGGCTAGATCCGCCATCTTCTTGATCCGGGGCGCCGGAAGGCGTACCGTGTTGAGGTTGGTAGCGCATTCCATACCCAGATGCACAACCCGGCGGGAGGGAGAGAGATCCGACTTGCCGTCGTCTACTAGGAAGCCCAGGTGTGCCAGGAGGTGCAAGAGAGCATCTCTGTCCGAGGCTAGCGCGGTCTCCGATTGGTTGCACAACGGAGGCCGTCCAGGTAGTTCGCCGTGGACTGGAGGAGGACTGTCGGGCTAAGGCGACTAAGGCGTCCATCCGCCAAGTGAAGACACAGGGGCGGAGGTTGAGTCCGAACGGCAATCCTACCGAAGGCGCTCGAGCGGTGCGCACTAGTGTCCTGAACAGAAAGTGGAACGGAAGGAGTCGGGGGCTAGGGCTGACGTCTCTCCTGGCCAGACTCAGTGAGTAGGGCGCTACGCCGGCGTACAGATCCTCCGGAAGGATCAGCGGGCTTAACGGGGAGAGACGGGAGAGGAAGGCCAGTCACATGGGACGGCACATGGCGGACTGCTGCAGGCCGGGCTCAGTGAGGCGGGCGCTGTGCCGGCAAACAGACCCTCCGGAAGGGTCAGCGGGCGTGGCAGCAGTGGCAGTCCTCTGATCAGCCATCAAGTGACCTGAAAGTGGAACGGAGGGAGTCGGGGCGCGACCGTGTCGCGCAAGCTAAGGCTGAAGCCTCCCTTGGCCAGACTCCGAGAGCAGGGCGCTATGCCGGCGTTCAGATCCTCCGGGGGGAGCGGCGACGATCCCGGCGAGGCGAATGATCCCTCCAGCGACGCTCGAGGGGCGAGCGTGAGTGTCTAGAACTGACGGTGGAACGGGATGAGTCGGGGGCGCAACCGTGTCGCGCAGGTTGAGGCTGACGTCTCTCCTGGCCGGACTCAGTGAGAAGGGCTCTATGCCGGCGATTAGATCCTCCGGAAGGATCAGCGGGCTTCTCGGGGAGAGAGAGAGGATGAAGGCCAGTCAACGTGGGACGGCTCCTGGCGGACTGCTGCAGGCCGGGCTCAGTGAGGCGGGCGCTGTGCCGGCAAACAGACCCTCCGGAAGGGTCAGTGGGCGTGGCAGCAGTGGCGATCCTCTGGTCAGCGCACAACGCCGGGTCCCGACGAGCAGACCGTTCCGAGGGGCCGATGCGAGGAAGGGCGGTCGTTACCGAAGGGGCGGAAGTGTCCACAGGAGCCGGACGAGAGATAGTAGACGGAGGTCGCTCTCGCCGATAAAACTCCAGAGGTCCGACCAAACGTCTCCGGCCAAGTCGCACAGACATCACGAGGAACGAACCGCCGACCCGTAGAGACTGAGTCGCCGAACAGCAAGGGTCCACCCAAGGGGGCACGGTGAAGTTGCGCTCGCAGGTCCGGCGGCAACGTACTGCAGAGGCGGAGCAGGGCATCTCGACGCATGAGGTCGCAGTTGGCCGAAGCCACCATCGCGTTGACCGAGGAATGGTAGGCGGCGCAGTTGGCGGTCTCCGCGAGGACCAGCAGGTCTCCTAGGAGGGGAGAGATGGAAGGATGCCAGGATACCTCCACCCGACGAACCAAGGCTTGAGCGAGGAGCTCCATAACACCCGAGCAGGCTAAGGTGTTTCGGACCAATGTCGCCGTCTTGTCCAGGCCCCGCAGCGGGGACCGCCGCAGCAGAGTCAGACCGCCGGCTAGGGACACCGCCGAAGGGTCCAGCGTAGGCAGAGGGATGGAGAAGGCCTGGGAGAGTCCAGCATACCAGTCCCGCCGAAACAAGATGTCTAAATCCGCGGGCCAGCGACGGTCGGAGAAGAAGACCGGCTCCTGGGACGTGGCCAGCTGTAGGTGCGACGAAAAGACGTCTCGAAGACCCTTAAAGCCGGGCGGTTGGGGAAGCGACCTAAACTTCTTGACCTGCCTCTCCGTGTCAACGAAGGCGGCGACCTTCCTCTTCAGCTCCGGGGAAGCTGCCGCGTGCGAGGTCGAGCGATCCTCCTCGTCCAACAGAGCCGAGACCGAGACTTCGGGTAGCAGGCTGAGCGTATCGTCCCGCAGGGGGCGTCGAGAATCCCGCTGACGGTGCTCGCGAGGCGAGCGAGAGCGCGGGCGTCTGGAGGAGGAACGGTGAGGATCAGGGTCGCGGCTGCGTCGCGACGGACGGTGCTGACGTCTCTCCGGGCCCTACTCCGGAAGTAGGCCACTATGCCGGCAAGGCGATCCTCCGGAAGGATCAGCGGGCTTGGTGCGGGGAGAGTGGTGAGGACGGCTCGTCAACGACGGACGGCTCAAGGCCGACTGCTGCTGGTCACTCTCAGTGAGACGTGCGCTAAGCCGGCAAACAGACCCTCCGGAAGGGTCAGCGGGCGTGGCAGCAGTGGCGGTCCTGTGGTCAGACAAACCGCGAACCCCGAAGAGGGGACCGTTCCGTGCGGGAGTGGCCGAGGAAACAGCCAGGGCGGCCAACGTGTCAAAAGGGAGCTGAACGCTCGTAAGCCGGGCGGGCACGCTCTCGGCGGTAAAAGGACCAAGGTCCGCCCACATAACCTCAGGCCAGGCCGCACACCGCTAACACTCTGGTATCAGATTCAGTCCACCCAACCAATTTCAAATACAAACGATTTTGAACTTCCAAAAACTACAGCAGCTCGCTTGAGCTTGCCCTTAGCACCACGTGAAAGTTCTGTGTTTACGTTCCGTGTGTGAGTGAATGCGCGTGACTCACGTGAGCGCGCTTGTTGGGCCCAGTTCGGGGCGGCGCTTTGAGCCGATTTTCAATTGGGATAAAGCGCCTATTTAATGTGCTTATTATTATTATTATCACACCTGCGGTCCGAGGAACCACCGAACGCGGTAGGGAGACCGAGTGAGTGTCCGTCGGCCACCTAAAGTCATCGCACCGGGAGCACAACGACATTATCGAAGCGTAGGCGGGCCCCGGTGAAAGCGTAATGGGGCACTCTCGGAGGGCTAACGGGGCTTTAAACGGGCTAACACACACGGAGCCCAAGGCCCACGTGCAAAACGGGCGCGACACGGCAACAGCCGACCGTGAGCTAATCAGGCACTACGCACTGAAACCAAACCACCAGCAAAAAGCCGGGAACACCCATAGACAGCCGGCCCTCAGCCCGAGGGACGGCCGAGGGAACTACCGCTACCTTACCTCTGCAACGAAGGGAAGGGGGGGAAGGGGCAGTCAAACCGCCGTCCACAGACGCAGAAGAATCCCCGCAAGCAGCCCAACGAAGCAGGAAGAGAAGGCCAGGTAGAAGGCAGGGTAGAAGCGGGCGCAGAGCACACAGAGTCGGCAACAAGCGTCGGTAGGCAGAAGACCGGTCGAGGCAGCGAGAGCGCGGGCCAGACACGTCTTCTCTCCACGAGCGAAGTAGAAAGACTGAATGGTCTCGTGACCGGATCTGGTAAGGCAGGTATGGGGAGATAACTCTCGGCCCCTCTGGGGGGTTCCCCGAGTGCCTCTCGGGTTGTGTGGGCACACAACGGGCAAGTAGGCTAAAATTGAGCCTAGAAGTAGATATTCCCCATGTAGTCATGTCATCGGTAATGTTTTTGAGGAAATAAACACTGGACTCACTGCGCATGCACAACAGCACACCCTCTCTCTCAGACACATGCACGATTATACACTACTTTAAACCACCCCATCTCTTCCCAATACTATACATTCACTTCCTCAAGGATCAGAATAAAATACATCAACTAGCTGTCTCATTAAGGTAGCAGGGAATCTGATCAGCACACATCAGCAAGCTTCCTCACTAAGGTACCAGGGAATCTGATCAACACACATCAGCAAGCTTCCTTAGGCTAAGGTACCCGGGAATCTGATCAACACACATCAGCAGGCTTCCTCACAAAGGTACTAGAGGACTGATCAACACACAAGCGCTCTTTGCATCAACAGGCTTCTTCACTCTGGTAACCTAGAAATTGATCAACACCTCTTCAGATAACAAACGCACTTAAAATTGTACCTACCTGCATGTTACTTGGGTGTTGACCTCTGCTCTTGACCTCCTCGTGACCTTGACCCACCCAGCTGTCTGCCTGCTGACCCCTGTAGCGCGCAGAGGAGTCAAAGGTGGCGCTCACTGGTGTATCGAAGCCAATGATGGGTGAATTGCGCATGCTTCCTTCTTGTGAGGAGAAGGGGGAGGATGCCAAACCTGAAACACAGCGCAAATGACAACCACCAGTCCATCAAACAGGTCCATCAAACAGGGATGAAATACAGCGCAAACATCAGTCCATCAAACAAGGACTTGAAACAGGGACTTGAAACACAGCGCAAACGACAATCACCAGTCCATCAAACAGGGATGAGAAACAGGGACTTGAAACACAGCGCAAACAACAATCATCAGGACATCAAACAGGGATATGAAACATGGACATGAAACACAGTGCAAACGACAATCATCAGTCCATCAAACAGTGACTTAAAACACAGCGCAAACGACAATCATCAGTCCATCAAACAGGGACTTGAAACACAGATTTGAAACACAGTGCAAACGACAATCATCAGTCCATCAAACAGGGACTTGAAACAAGGCCTTGAAACACAGACTTGAAACACAGCGCAAACGACAATCATCAGTCCATTAAACAAGGACTTGAAACAGGGACTTGAAACAAGGCCTTGAAACACAGACTTGAAACACAGCGCAAACAACAGTCATCAGTCCATTAAACAGGGACTTGAAACAGGGCCTTGAAACAAGGCCTTGAAACACAGACTTATAACACAGCGCAAACAACAATCATCAGTCCATCAAACAGTGATGAGAAACATGGATATGAAACACAGCGCAAACGACAATCATCAGTCCATCAAACAGGGATGAGAAACATCGAATTCAAACTGACTTTATCGTACGCCTGTTCTGTCATCTAAATATAGCAGAACCCGTTTCGAGCGACCACCTTTATGATAATCACCTGTCAATCTAAGAGAGCGCATGTCATTAAAGACCATCATTCGGGTGGCTGTAGCTGTGACTGTAGCTGTGACTGTGGCTGTAGCTGTGACTGTAGCTGTGACTGTAGCTGTGATTGTGGCTGTAGCTGTGACTGTGGCTGTAGCTGTGGCTGTAGCTGTGACTGTGGCTGTGACTGTAGCTGTGACTGTGAATGTGACTGTGGCTGTGACTGTGACTGTAGCTGTGACTGTAGTTGTGGCTGTAGCTGTGACTGACTGTGACTGTAGCTGTGACTGTGGCTGTGACTGTAACTGTGAATGTAGCTGTGACTGTGGCTGTAGCTGTAACTGTGACTGTAGCTGTGACTGTAGCTGTGACTGTGGCTGTAGCTGTGACTGTAGCTGTGACTGTGACTGTGGCTGTGACTAGCTGTGGCTGTAGCTGTGACTGTGGCTGCAGCTGTGACTGTAGCTGTGACTGTAGCTGTGACTGTAGCTGTGAATGTGGCTGTAGCTGTGACTGTAGCTGTGACTGTGGCTGTGACTGTAGCTGTGACTGTAGCTGTGACTGTAGCTGTGACTGTGGATGCGACTGTGGCTGTAGCTGTGACTGCGGCTGTGACTGTAGCTGTGGGTGTAGCTGTGACTGTAGCTGTGACTGTAGCATTGGCTGTGACTGTAGCTGTGACTGTGACTGTAGCTGTGACTGTAGCTGTGACTGTGGCTGCAGCTGTGACTGTGGCTGTAGCTGTGACTGTGGCTGCAGCTGTGACTGTAGCTGTGACTGTAGCTGTGACTGTGGATGTGACTGTAGCTGTGACTGTGGCTGCAGCTGTGACTGTAGCTGTGACTGTAGCTGTGACTGTGGCTGCAGCTGTGACTGTAGCTGTGACTGTAGCTGTGACTGTGGCTGTAGCTGTGGCTGTAGCTGTGGCTGTGACTGACTGTGACTGTAGCTGTGACTGTAGCTGTGACTGTGGCTGTAGCTGTGGCTGTAGCTATGACTGTAGCTGTAGCTGTGACTGTAGCTGTGACTGTGGCTGTGACTGTGGCTGTGACTGTGGATGTGACTGTAGCTGTGACTGTGGCTGTAGCTGTGACTGTAGCTGTGACTGTGACTGTGGCTGTAGCTGTGACTGTAGCTGTGACTGTAGCTGTGACTGTGGATGTGACTGTGGCTGTAGCTGTGACTGTGGCTGCAGCTGTGACTGTGACTGTAGCTGTGGGTGTAGCTGTGACTGTAGCTGTGACTGTGGCTGTAGCTGTGACTGTAGCTGTGTCTGTAGCTGTGACTGTGGCTGTAGCTGTGACTGTATCTGTGACTGTAGCTGTGACTGTGGCTGTAGCTGTGACTGTAGCTGTGACTGTGGCTGTGACTGTAGCTGTGACTGTGAATGTGACTGTGGCTGTAGCTGTGACTGTAGCTGTGACTGTGGCTGCAGCTGTGACTGTGGCTGTGACTGTAGGTGTGACTGTAGCTGTGACTGTGGCTGTGGGGTTGGCCACCTAAATGATGGTCTTTAACCCATTCAGCCCTGACGCCCTACAGCAGGAGATGGATCGACTATGATAATTCAAGGGCAGTGCCAGATTAGCTTGACGCCTGTCAGTGCCAAGCTAATCTGGCACTACCCTTGAATTATCATGGTTGATTCATCTCCTGCAACAGGTGCATAGTCGTTAGATGACGCCTCCAAAATCTGGGAAATACGGCCATCGGGCTGAATGAGTTAATGACAGGTGACACTTTTAGCACTTGTTTAGAGAGCTCCTATCTATTAAGACCACTTTTTTTCTAGCTCAGAGCAGGTTTCACTGTTTGCTGCAGCCTTATCTAATAAGCGCAGGTTCCACTGTTTGCTGCAGCCTTATCTAATAAGCACAGGTTCCACTGTTTGCTGCAGCCTTATCTAATAAGCACAGGTTCCACTGTTTGCTGCAGCCATATCTAATAAGCACAGGTTCCACTGTTTGCTGCAGCCATATCTAATAAGAGCACGTCATGTTCACCCACTGAAGCTTGGGTACATTCAACTTGTTACACTTGCACGTCCCCATAGAAAAACTTATTTCCTAAAAAAATAACATCACAAAAGAATTCAACATAAACTTCTCTTGTTTAAAAAAACACCACCACCTACTTTTTGATTCGTTTCCAGAGTTAAGGGGCATGGGCCAAGGGGAAGAACTGGCGAAGAGAGAGTACTCTCCACTTGGCTGCGCCACTGGCATCTCCACACGGCGAATAACCGGCTCTCCCTCGCTGCA
Organism: Semisulcospira habei; assembly: GCA_036245525.1. Taxonomy (NCBI): domain Eukaryota; kingdom Metazoa; phylum Mollusca; class Gastropoda; family Semisulcospiridae; genus Semisulcospira; species Semisulcospira habei. Next base: position 236,073,871 of record BTPG01000004.1, read on the forward strand.
ACACAAAAACACATTGCAAAGGTGTGCAAACAATGCGGTCTATAAACTCACTGCAGCAAATAAGTCTTAGAAAGTGGGCAGCATACAGCCGTGTGTAATGTACAGGCCACGTCATCAATGTGACAAACCAATACACCACAGTACAGTAGAACTGTTTTGAGCACCCACCTTTTCACAACAAAGACGTGGTCCTCGAAAGCAAGTGCTCTCTAAGAAAAGTCAATGGGCCAAAATATCACCTGTCATTAAACACCATCATTTAGGTGGCTGTGCTGTGACTGGGTGTACTGTGACTGTGGCGTAACTGTGCTGTGACTGTGCTGCGACTGTGGCTGTGACTGTGCTGTGTGCTGTGACTGTGCTGTGGCCGTGATGTGACTGTGCTGTGACTGCGGCTGTGCTGTGGCTGTTGTGGCTGTGCTGTGACTGGCTGTGATGTGACTGTGCTGTGACTGTGCCGTGACTGTCCTGTGACTGTGGCTGTGCTGTGACTGTGCTGTGACTGCTGTGACTGTGCTGTGACTAATAATAATAATAATTACGGTATTTATAATGCGCTTATCTTATAATAATTATAACTCTAAGCACGCACTCACAACTCGCACACGCATGCGCACGTTTTAGACAATGACTCACGTACCACAAATAGTGAAAATACATTACGACGGTCAGCTTGGGGTAGGGAGTGTGGTGATATAGTGCTAGAACTGTTGAAAGAGGTGAGTTTTGAGGGCAGACTGGAAGGAGGATAGAGAGTGTTTCTGACGGAGAGAGAGTGGGAGAGTGTTCCAGGTGGATGGACTGAGAAGGAGCGGGGGCTGAAAGTGCTGAGTTTGGTGCGGGGGATGAGGAGGCGGAGAGGGTCGGAGGCGAAGCGGAGGGAGCGGGGAGGAGTGTAGGGGTCAAGTAAGTTGGAGAGATAGGTAGGAGCATAGTTGTTCAGGGATTTGTAGCAGAGAGACAGAATCTTGTATTGGATGTGTTGGGGGATGGGGAGCCAGTGAAGGAGCTTGAGCAGGGGAGTGATGTGCTCGGATTTTTCTTTCTGAGGACGAGGCGGGCAGCATTGCTCTGGACACGCTGGAGAGTGAGAGTGGTGGAGTGAGGAAGGCTGGAAAGGAGAGAGTTGCAGTAGTCGATGCGAGATAAGATGAGAGAGACAGCGAGTTTGGTGGCAGCTTTGGTAGCGAGGTATTTTCTGATCAGACTGATGCAACGGAGGTGGAAATAACATGCCTGGGCTGTGGCGGAGACAAAGCTGGTCATGGAAAGAGAGGAATCGAGGATAACGCCAAGGTTCTTGATCGAGTCAGAGAGGGAGATGGGGGTGCTGTCGAGTTGAAGGTGGAGAGAGGGAGGGAGCTGGGAAAGTTTCTGGCGAGTGCCTACCAGCATGGCTTCCGTTTTGTCGTCGTTCAGTTTGAGCTTGTTTGCTGTCATCCAGTTTTTCACGTCTTCATAGCAGTCAGCCGTGTGAGTCAGTAGTGTCCGAGTGTTGTCGAGTTTGTCTTTGTCTAGTAGTTGTGAGTCGTCAGCGTAGAGGTGGTGGTGTATGTGGTGAGACTGGATGATGTTGACTGTGACTGTGCTGTGACTGTGACGTGACTGTGCTGTGACTGTGCTGTGGCTGTGCTGCGACTGTGCTGTAACTGTGCTGTGACTGTGCTGTGGCTGTGCCGTGACTGTGCTGTGACTGTGCAGCCACCTAAATGATGGTCTCTAATGACATGTGATCTTCCATAAGGGTGGTCATGCACAACAGCTTGTGTTGTAGACTGTTGTAGACTGTTGTTGACTAGGTTCGCTGCAACTGCTTATGAAAATGTCAGGAGATGGAAAGTGAAGACAAGGCATGCGCAGGATGTGCTAGAATGAGAAAAGTGCACAATGATAGGAGATAATTACCGTTTCTCCAGCACAAAGGTCTCCGTCTTGTCCGGCTTTGGCGTGCCCTGCAACAACAATTCTTCATTAACCATGATCATTCAAGGGTAGTGCCAAATTAGCTTGGCGCCGACAGGCGCCAAGCTAATCTGGCACTACCTTTGAATGATCATGGTCGATCCATCTCCTGCTGATTGGGTTAACCTCTATAGCCCGGACAAAATGCCGCCGGAGGTGGATCGGCCATACTAGTTCAAGGGGTGTGCCAGATTAGCTTGGCGCCTGATGGCACCGCCGTTAATTATTATGGTTAATCCATCCCCTGCAACTGGCACATATCATTTAAAGTACACCTTCAAAATGTTGATCTAGTTCCCTTGCTGTCCTGGTTAGCAGTGAGGCGACGGGCGTCTGCTAACTGGCATGCCAATCTACACAACGCCTAGTTGTCGATACCAAGGGGAAAGATAACCATGCTGCATGTGTGTACAAGGTCACTGCTCATTCACCCCTCCACTGCCGAGAAAACGTGGACAACATCCAACTGCAAGAGACATAGATCCTCATGAGCCCCCGCAGTTGCGCGGTCAGTTTCCAGCTAGGCTTCCGCCCCAGTACCCCACCCTGCCATGGGAGTGGGCTTTCCCCCGGGAGCAGCCGACTTGATGAAAAATCTGGCAGCCACGTCACACCCCCAGCATTTGCAGCCTTCGTCCCATCATAACCACGCACCCGCAAAACATGCCCCCCTTCATCCTACCATCAAAACATACCCCTCTTCCTCACACCCCCACCTCCATCTGCAACTGGATGTGGAGGTAGGGGTGAGAGGCAGGGGGCAGGAGATGGGCGGTGGGCAGGGCAGTCGTAGCTGTAGCGGGGGCTGATGAGGATCTATGTCTCTTGCTCAGACCGTGTGTATTCAGGTCCCTTGGATGGTTGTGGGTTTTGGTTGCTGAATGAACAAAGATTTCAGAAAGAAACTCTAAGTGCAGTATCAGGGAAAGGGTTAACCATTGGACTGTCGGTGATAAGGCAGTAACCCCTCGTGTCTCCGTCCCGCAGACAGTCTCGTCACAACCCCACGTTCACTGAAGTGGACGTCGTGACACGAGCACAGCAGGACACAGACATGTTCAAACAATTTCTTGTCTTGACCGTACTGACCTCTGCATGACCCTGGAAGCTGGTACTGATGCGATTGTCCGGTGGAGCCGGCTTGGGAGGCTGTGAAGAGAAAAATAATGTCAGGACACGATGACCTGCTGAAATACCAGTCGTGCATTTTGTGATGCTGATTAGGTGCTTTACGCCAGTATTCCCCTGCATTCAACAGTGTGATAGAAGGCGGTGGCTCAAACGGTTCAATCGGGCTTACCCCCTTGTACTCTTTCGGGCAGTCTCCATTGTGCATCGGCTGGAGACCCGCCGACAGTTGCACTTTCCCTTGTTGGGCTCGGTGACGCATCCCGGGGATTGAATATCTATCATACTATAATATAGAAAATACAAAAAAAAAAAAAAAAAAAAAAAACCTGGCACCAAAGCGGCACATAGCCACTGACATTGACCTTGAAAATGATAGCGACTCCGATTGTGAGGAAGCGACGCCTCAGGCATCGGTCGTCTGGCCTCGCTTTCTCATTATCCACAGCAAAGTTAAAGAGAAGCCTGTTTCCAAGCTGCACCCTTTCCTGGTAGGGGAGACCCTCCGGAGCCGTGTTGACAGGCCTGAGGCACAGCGCCTCAGGTCTGGTGACTCGCTGATAGAGTGCCGTACCCGGGCACACTCCAATGGGCTACTGAGGCTCTCCTCTACCAGAGACACTCCAGTGGAGGTCACTCCCCACAAAACGATGAATTCTTCTAGAGGAGTGATTAAAGATCAAGCATTGGCCGAACTGTCTGAAGATGAACTTGTATGGAACCCACAGGTGTTACAATGTTGCATTTCCCAGCGCCGCAGCTGTTTTGCCAGACCGCTGTGGTGCAACACCCCTTATCTTTAAAAGGCTATAACTCTTGAACCACTGAACCGAATTACTTCATTTAAAAAAAAATATGGAGATGAGAAAACAAATGTGTACACCGACACCTTTTCTTTCATGTGACTCGCTGAAAGTTTTATATCTGGCCTGATGCAAGAAGAATACACAAAATCTGTGTTCTCAACACACACAACAGACTATTTACACACATGGCAGTCACTAACAAAGTAACAAACACATGATAACATGTCAAGAAATATATTGAGAAAATGTTCAACTCACAACTGAAGCATTGCTGGTTGTTCAGAGCTCTACAGATAATCCATAACACACCAACTCGCAAGCATAGTCCATGAAGAATACACGACACTCTTCTACATGAAATCGGCTCGCGAGAGTGCTCATACTCGGATCGTTATCAGAGCTATCTTGTAAATTTCTAAAAAGCTCTTTGTCAACTTCGTTGCCCCATGGATGCTCCTCGTTCGAATCAACAGCAGTTTGTGATCGTATGAGGTTCAAACGACGCAAAACTAAGTCCGTATATAGTCTCTTTCACTTCACCCTTTCGAAGTTTTAGCTATCACGAAAAAGTATCACTCCCAAAAAGTCAGAATATCTCGCAATTTCTTCGCTCAAAACTCTCAAAAGCACTCAAAGTTAGCGCTGGAATGTAAGAGAGGATTTCCCTGTCCCATGATGCACTATTATTGACCAAACCTACCTCATACATTAGAGTACAAATCAAGTGCAGTGAACTCAACTGTGTTACTCGCCAAACGGCGAGATCGGCAGCGAGCCATGTACTCGCCAAACGGCGAGATCGGCGGCGAAAGGGTTAAGTCACAGGGGGTGACCTACGTCAGGCGCTTCGTTTCCAAACGAGGTGGTCGGGAGATCCGTCTCCCTACCATCATCCTGACGTTTGGCACCCCCACCGCTCCTACTACCATCTCAGTGGGGAGGTTACTACTCCCTAAAAGTGAAAAAGTACGTCCCTCTCCCCCTCCGGTGCTTTAAGTGCCAAAAGTATGGCCATGGGCAGAAGACATGCCGCCAGGCAGAGGCTCTATGCGCCCGTTGCACTAAGCCAGGACACTCTGCCGAGTCCTGCACAGCCACCCCACCTGTGTGTGAATTCAGTGCCAGGGGGCGCATATGGCTTCGGATAAGAAGTGCCCTCTTTGGATATCCGAGTGCAAGATTCAGCAGGTGCGTGTGGAGAAGGGGCTGTCCTTGGTGGACGCCCCAAAACTGCTTGACGGCCCTGGTGCAGCTGAGGCTGCGCCAAACTCAAATAACACCTCTGTGTATACCTTCAGTCAGTGCTGCGGTGGCAGGCAAACGCCCCACCAAAGACTGACTTCTCTAGTCCGAAACCCCAACTTCTTTGTTAGGGGCGGATCCTCTCGCCCCTGGAGAGTAACCCTCCTCCAGTGGTGACGAGGAGCCAGGGAACGCAGAAGGCGGACGTAACCAGTCCGGTGGCACCGCCTTCTGCTGTCCCTAAGCCTCGGCCCCCACCCAAACCTGTCAATCTTACTACAAAGGCTTCTGGCTCTGGTCAGCCTTCTAAGGCCGCCAACTCTGGCGGCAGGAACGCTGCCCCGGCCTAGAAGTCTAAAAAAGTTACGGGACCGCTGTGCGTACGGGCCCAGAAGGGGGACACTGATGTCCCCCTTCAAAATAAATATGCTGCATTGGAGGAGCAGATGGAGGGAGTGGAGGTTGTCGTAGCTGGTGCCGCGGCAGCTCCTCATCTCCGAGGAACCAGAGGAGGCCCGGGAGTCGACTCCCCTCTGTTTCTTCGACTCCTTCCAAAGCACAGAAAAAGGGGGGAAAGAACTCTTCTCCTCCACATAAAACCTAACCATGTACTCTCTGCTTCAGTGGAATTGTCGTGGTTTTCACACCAACTTTGAAGAATTACGCCTTATAGTCAAGTTCTATACCCCCTCAGTAATATCTCTCAGTCAGGAGACTTATCTGAAGACTTCTGACCCTGTCTCCTTTAATGGTTTTAATGCTATCCATGAAGGCTCTGATTCGGAGAGACGCTCGGGTGGAGTGGCTCTTCTCATTAGCAACCAGTTTTTATGTAGCCCCGTTAGTGTTGACACCTGTCTTCAGGCTGTCGCAGCTCGGGTTACCTTAAAGATCATAACCATATTCAGTATTTACCTGCCACCATCCCTGCTGGTCTGTAGTAATGATATTTTTAACTTAGTAGATCAGCTGCCCCCTCCCTTTATTTTCATGGGAGATTTTAACGGTCACGCTCACCTGTTAGGTAGTGACCACTATGATGGCAGAGGTCAGATGTTAGAAGATGTTTTTTCTCAACTTAACCTATGTGTTTTTAATGATAGCTCACCTACCTACTCTATCCCAGGTTCAGGATCTAGTTCTGTTCTAGACCTCACTGTGTGTGATCCTTCTCTCATGCTGGACTTTGACTGGAAGGTTCACGACGACCTGTGTGGTAGTGACCACTTCCCAGTACTGTCCTTACTCGGCTCCGCGGGCACACGTATGTTACGCACTCTTACTTACTTCAACAGGATGAACGTCCATGGTGTTTTGCCTGTGATGAGCAGTTTTCTGTTCGACACTTTTTGCTGTACTGTGCCGATCTAATTGACACGAGATATAAACACTTCACAGCAGACTCCTTGAAGGTTTTGTTCCGGGATGTTCCCCCAGACAAAATCTTAATTTCTTGAGAGAATGCAATATTTTTAACAAGATCTGAGCATTCCTGGTTTCTCTCATACCTCTCCGACAGACAGCAGTCCGTCACCATTGACGGCGTCTCCTCCAACCCAGACACGCTCTCCTGCGGAGTACCACAGGGGTCCGTCCTGGGCCCGGTCCTTTTCACACTCTACACCTCCCCCCTGTCCAACATCATACAGTCTCACCACATACGCCACCACCTCTACGCTGACGACTCACAACTACTAGACAAAGACAAACTCGACAACACTCAGTCACTACTGACTCGCACGGCTGACTGCTATGAAGACGTGAAAAACTGGATGACAGCAAACAAGCTTAAACTGAACGACGACAAAACGGAAGCCATGTTGGTAAGCACTCGCCAGAAACTTTCCCAGCTCCCTCCCTCTCTCCACCTTCAACTCGACAGCACCCCCATCTCCCTCAGTGACTCGGCCAAAAACCTTGGCGTTATTCTTGATTCCTCTCTTACCATGACCAGCTTTGTCTCCGCCACTGCCCAGGCATGCTACTTTCACCTCCGCCGCATCAGTCAGATCAGAAAATACCTCACCACCGAAGCTGCCACCAAACTTGCTGTCTCTCTCATTCTATCTCGCATTGACTACTGCAACTCTCTCCTTTCCGGCCTCCCTCACTCTACCACTTCCACTCTCCAGCGCATCCAGAACAATGCTGCCCGCCTCGTCCTCAGAAAGAAAAAATCCGACCACATCACACCCCTGCTCAAACTTCTTCACTGGCTTCCCATCCCACAGCGCATCCAATACAAGATTCTGTCTCTCTGCTACAAATCCCTGAACAACTGCGCTCCTGCCTATCTTTCCAACTTACTTCACCCCTACACTCCTCCCCGCTCCCTCCGCTCCGCCTCCGACCCTCTCCGTCTCCACATCCCCCGCACCAAACTCAGCACTTTCGGCCCCCGCGCCTTCTCAGTTTATGGTCCATCCACCTGGAACACTCTCCCACTCTCTCTCCGTCAGAAAGACTCTCTCTCCTCCTTTCAGTCCGCCCTCAAAACTCACCTCTTTCAACAGTTCTAGCACTATATCACCACACTCCCCACAAAAGATGACTGTCGCAATATATTTCACCATTTGTTGTACGTGAGTCGTTGTCTAAAGCGTGCGCATGCGTGCGCGAGTTGTGAGTGCGCGCTTAGAGTTATAATTATTATAAGATAAGCGCATTATAAATACCGTAATTATTATTATTATTATTATTATTATTATTATTATTATTATTATTATTATTCCTAAACTATGTGAATTTCTTTATTTTGCCCTTTTTGAGAGTCTGTAGACGTTTCTTTTCAAGACTCGTGCGACATTTCTGCATGCCATATTTTAAAGCTATATTTCCATCTTGTCTTACGACCTTGCTTTTAGGCCGGCTGAGCAGATTTTTACCCATCCCGCCGTGAGATGGCCTTAGTCGCCTGCTCGGCGTTAAACCCCAATAAATAATAATCCGGTGCGAGATTGATTCCAAACGGCAACCACTTGAAAAAGTAACGCTCATACGGCGTCATGAACGTTGTGTATTTTGCGGTTTCTTCGTGCAGCGGGACTTGCCAAAATCCCGAAGCTGCGTCCAGCTTTGTACGCAAACCAAGGGGAATCACCGCGGTGGACAGACAAACAGTTAGAGCCCCTGCACTAACTGTTTGTCTGTCCAGTGCTGTGATTCCCCTTGGTTTCTGTACAATTCTTCCAACGCTAGCCTCACCTATCTGGTTTGAGAGTGCGGGCGTCCAGCTTTGAATACACGTGAGTTACGTCATCGAGTGTCGGCAGTATGTATCGTTCACGCTTCACCGCACGACTCAAGTGTTTTAGGTCAACCCATATCCGTACATCTCCATTTTTCTTTTCAGAACGGGCACCATTTGTGCACACCAGTTTGTTGGTTGAGTAACTCGCTCAATAACTCCATTCTCTTCCATGCGCTTAAGTTCGGCTTCCACTTTTGGCATTAGTGGAATGGGTATTCGCCTCGCCACCGAGATACTGTACGGTCCTACCCCCGATGCGAGTTCAATTTTCACCGGGTCTGTTTTGACCGGTTCGCTAATCGTGCCAAACGCCAGGTTTCTCGCCTCATTGGCGTCTATGCGCATCCGTCGCTCCAAAGTCCGACAAGCACTCTGAACAAATAATAAGGTCCCAAATCTTAACACTTGCTAAACACACACATATTGGATGATATGAGATACATTACATAACCTGGTTGATACAATAACTCACACGTTCATTCACACACACACACACACACACACACACACACACACACACACACACACACACACACACACACACACACACACACACACACGTGCTTCCTAACCCGAACTACTTTCGTAACACCCCATAGTCTCTGTCATTACCTTGAAAAAGACTATAACCTAACACTCTCGCTATACGTTCTTTCATACATTGGAAAAGACTATACTTATCCACGTACAACCTTCATAGCGACTTAGAAATATACACCTCACATTCCTTAGTTATCCATCTTGGTAAATAACTACAAAGAAAACACCGGTTGCCTCAATGAATTCCAAACCAACATAGCTGAACCAAACCAGTCAACCCTACACAACCAAAGTAACTCCTACTAACGCATACTATCTTTAACGCAGTAACCATCAATAATACGTATAGAAACATACCTGAATTCTAGGTTTCAGAGTCTTGGAATACGGGCTAAGGTATCTCACACACGTCTGTACCCACTGACAAAAAAGCCCGTAATAACGTTCCTACAGCTCTGTTCGCCTGAGCGCACTAAAACTCCCCGTGTCGAACGTTCTCAAAGTAGTTCGGGTTAGGAAGGAAGTGTGTGTGTGTGTGTGTGTGTGTGTGAATGAACGTGTGAGTTATTGTATCAGCCAGGTTATGTAATGTATCTCAAATCCAATATGTGTGTGTTTAGCGCGTGTTATGATTTGGGACCTTATTATTTATTCAGAGTGCTTGTCGGAGTTTGGAGCGATGGACGCCGCCGAGACGTAAGTTTTGAATTCAGGACTTCTTGCTTTGAACATTAAAATAGATACAAAATCAATGTGTAAATTGCTGAACAACAATCACGAAAACATTTAAAGATTGTTTTGTTATTTTTGCATGTGAACATGATTGTGCTAGCAGCCGTGACCATTATCCATGTTTAGCAACATTATACAGTGGTAAACAATGGTGGACTTTCAGTAAGGGAACTGAGCCCATTACATCCTGAGGCAGATGTTTCCAAAACCGGCTTGTGGTCCTATAAAATTACATTACAGATTAGGAGATAGGTAAACATTTTTAGTTGAAGGGTCGTGCCGGAACAGCTTGGCGACTCAGGCACCAAGCTATTCTGACACCATCCAATGTTACACTACACGCGCCTCCACATGGGGCATCTGGATGTAGTTTCCAGCGACGTATAATATAGGCAGCGTCCGGATGTAATTTTCGGCCAAGTACACTATGGATAGTATCTAATTAACGGGACCGCCTACACGCCGGGCCGCCCTAATCAAGATAACGGGCCGGCCCTCAGGAACTATTACGATACGGGAAACGGACGGTATCTAATTAACGGGACCGCCAGCACGCCGGGCCGTCCTAATCACGGTAACGGGCCGACCCTCAGGAACTATTACGATATGGGAAGTCGATGGCATTTACGTAACGGGACCGGCCCTAAACGAGGGGCGGGCCCCGAGAGAGAAGATTGATAAAGGCTAGAGTATATATATACAGGGGAGCACACAAAAAAACACACACGAGAAAGGGACAGAGAGAGAACGCAACTAGAGGGGAGTGAAGTAGGGAAGAGAGATGGAAGAAACTAGAAGGGAGAGTGACTAGAGAGAACGACCGAATTGTAGTCTGTGGTTGGTCTTGCCCAACTCCAGATAATGTTCTTCACACTGAAATAAACACGTGAGAAAATCATCACCGGACTTTAGTCGCTTTACGTGTCCATAGTACAACACCTGGGCTGGGGTGTAGGGGGCTCTGGATAGAGGTAGCACCTTTGCTGTTCGGCAGCTGCGTCCTACATAGGACGGACGGGCATCACTGGTCCTCATCCATCTCCTTAATCTCTCACGTGCTGGCTCCAAGCGCCACACCCTGGCAAACCACCTCAGCTGGTGGGCTAAACCACGTGAGGGGGTGGTGTTCACATTGCACCACTAGGCGGATGAGCTGTTTCTGACAGCCAACGGCTAGAGGACGGAGGAGATCAGGTTGGATCCAACGGCCAAATGTGGGGGAGTAAACCCTTCAAATCAGGAGTGGAGCCTCGAAGGCAGACAGCTGCCTGTATTCACGCACTGTTCTGGCAGCTCCTGCAGCCAAACTGGTGCCAAACGTACTGCTTTGCATTCCTTTGGATACATCAGCGAGGCCGAGAGGGGGATCTTGACGACTGGGCATCCCAGGATCTCCATACACTTCGCCCAGGCTTGCGCCCTGGAGAGGTCACTCTGGTGACTGACCCAGCAAGCGCATATACTCCATTGTCTTCCGAGACAGGATGCCAACCAGTACAACACCTTGAACTTTCAGTCACATTTATTTAACCTTCACCGATGATCTGGGTGACTAGCCCACTCTGTTAGCTTTTTGCTCACACTTTCTTTGTTTCTGGCGACATCTGAATGAAACTTCAGGCATTCCTCACGCATGTATCTCTCCATGACATGACCAGAACAAAAGACTGAATAAGTTGTAAACAAACACAGATAACTTGAATATCCTGATCCTCCGGACCAGGGTGACCAAGGGGCCCTTACCATTATAGAGGCCTTGAGCTAGTTATTCCTCACCGTACTCCCCCACCCGGGTCTGCCCTGGGGGACTTGGGTGGGGTTAACTACTTTTTAGTTCCCAGGGTCACCTTGGTCAGCCCCACAGGGTGGGGTTTCCCCTCTATTCTAGGGCATGTGTTTCTGTCTACCCTTGGTCCATTCACCTGTATTTTCCTTTTTAAACTCTCCCTACTGTCTGCGCTGCCTGTAGCTCTTGATATTGGATGTGTGTTGCTAAATGGTCCTAGCTTTATTTAGGCCCCCATGTCATAGGTTTATTTAACGTATTGGACCGACTGGCGACATACATTCAATGTTCTGTTTAGTTTGTTTTTTTCATAAGCAGTGCAGGCACGTCCTGAGAAAGTCTTTTTTGCTGTCGGGACGTTAAGCTATGTACAATCAATGTACAATCAATCTCACCGTACGACCCTGGATGCCTTAGGCGCCCATACAATAACAGTACCACTTGCGGTCAGTGTCTGCAGCTGTAAGATGTGTTTGACCTCACTTGTGAAGCAAACAAAAACCTGCATTTTATAAGTAAAGATATCAGCCTGCAAGCAATTTGCTATTTAAGCAAACAGGCATTTTTAGTTAAAATGAAATGCGACGTTAAGCATTGCCGGCTAAACTCTGTCTCGAATGATGACTAGTTTCCATAAAAGTCAATCAACATGAAAGTGTTTTGGAACACTGAACACGGCCAAGGGCGGTGATGGAAAGAGTCATTTAGCTGTCGCAACCTACTGCCGGTTAGCAAAGACGGTCACAGTAACTGGTATATTATCATGACCTTTTATCCCGGGCTTTCCTTCCAACACATCATCTGTTGATTACATCAAGTTAATTTTTGCTCAAGTTCCGATAACCAGCAACGCTTTTATTGAACTTTGACACTTTGACAAAGCTAGGGCATGAATCAGCGATTCAACGATTGGCGTGTGTGTGTGTGTGAACAGTTGCACAACTTTAGTCCAGCTTTGGAGGTTAGTGACCTTTAGTCAAACTGACCTTGCCGAAACGCCGGTTTTGGTTCATTCAGAGGTCACTCTCTGTGGTAACTCTGTTCCCTTGCATGGGTCAAACTAATGATGTTCATCTCATGTTGAACTAGAAATCGAAACTCGTTGAGAGAAATGTCCACCAGGGATGCTGTTAATATTTTTGAATCCAACACTGTACTGATTTCCGTATAGCACACAACAGTCACTCTCCACTAAAGTTCGAAATGACCAAACCACATAAGAACAATTTCCGCATATATACTCCTACAACTAAACAGAGGCTGGATGGTTGGCGGGAAATCCTTATAGGGAAAACTGCACCATTACTAATAGCGTTTTGCAATGTAATGTCTGTGTGTGTGTGCGGGCTGATAGTTCAGACACAGACATGATATCCTAACAATAGAAGCTCTCGGTGACAATGTCTCCGGTGATCTCAGATGGTAACCGGCCCGGCATTTTCTTTCAAATTTTTTTCAGATTAACTATGATTTTGTGGCTCACGTGTGAAGCAAAAGTGAGTATGTTTTGGACCAATAGTCGTCTGTCGTCGTCCGTGGTAAACTTTAACGTTGGCATTTTCTCGGAGACTATTTAAGCCACAGTCTTCAAACTTGGCCCACGGATACTTTGTGGCAAGGCCTTACTAAGCATACCAATTTCAGTGACCTCTCACAAAGGTCAAGGTCACAGCGGATTATGAAATATATGAAAAATACCTATTCGGGGACATTTTTTTCCTCAAATACTATTCACAACTTCAAACCCAAACTTGGTTCAAAGATACCTGCTGGTAAGACCTTTGTAGTTACACTAATTTGGTTGATCCTTCGAAAAGGTCAAGGGTCACAAGAGCTTGGGAAATAGGTCCAAATGACCATATCTTCACAAGAAATGTTTTTTCGCAAATACTATTCACAACTTCCAACCCAAACTTGCTACAGAGATACCTGATGGTAAGACCTATTTATGCATACTGTTTTGGATGACCCCTCGGAAGGGTCAAGGGTCACAATAGCTCAGGAAATAGGTAAAAAAAAACTAGCCATATTTTGACAAGAAACATTTTTTATCAGACATGTGGATCGGTCGATACACGTGAGCCATATGGGCTTTGCCCTTCTTGATGTGTCGAGGTCTGGCGTGTGTAGATGACTTTTGTTGTGTCTAGTTCAGGTGTGTGAACATGAGTTCTGTTACGTCTAGTTCAGGTGTGTGAACATGAGTTCTGTTACGTCTAGTTCAGATGTGTGTACATGAGTTACTGCGTTTAAATGCCAGTTCTCCTTATCGTCATCGCACCAAACCATTTCTTAATGCGCGATGCTGCACGTATATCAATCTCCGTTTATAACCTATCCCTTTATAATTATAGGACAGGGATTAGGATTGGTAGTTGTAGATGCTGTCTGACTTGCGCGAGGCTACTGTCATAGTGTTATTGAAATCTAGCGTTTGTGAGGTTAACCTTTTGTGTTTGGCGCTTGCGTTTACTCCATTAACTCATTTTACCCCAGACACACCACAGCAGGATAAGGATCCACCATGATAGTTCAAGGGTGATGCCAAAATAGCTTGGCGCCTACGGGCGCCAAGCCGCTGGCATCACCCTTGAACTATCATGGTCGATCTGTGTCTTGCACTGCAATGCAGTCTTGAGCGGACAGGGGCAAAAATTTAAGGATTTTGGTGTTGGGGTAGAATGAGTTAAATTACATTTTTTAAAATTCATGGCGTGTTTTTCATTTTTTTTTTTTTTTGTCAGTGGGCTGCGTTGTGCTTCGGCTTAGTTCTGAGGAAATCAGTATGTCTCAGGTTCAAGTTTTGTCTTTCGTATGCGATCATTGGTTGGAGGTGAGTATTTCACTGCATTCAACTTCCCTGATTATTGGCGGCCACGGTTAGGGTTAGTTTTGGCAAAGGGTGCACACATCAGCCAGAGGAAAACCAAACTGACCAGCTGAAAAGCGCCGAGGCACAGAAACAAAGTATCGCACTGGTGTGTGGGTGCCCATACCTTACAGATCAGGATAAATGTCTGTTTGCTTATATGAAAAGTATGAGCGCCTAACTCGCCCACATCCAACAGATCGAGATAAACAGCGGTTTGCCTGTGTAGCAAACATGGGCGCCTGACGAGTCGCCCACATCCAAAAGATCAGAATAAACAGCCGACTGCCTATATGAAAAGCATGGGCACGTAAGGCACCCACATCCAACGGATAAGGATAAACGGCAGACTGCCGACATGAAGACCCGGCACAGGCAACTAAGTCGCCCACATTCAAAGGATCGTGAAGTTCTTGGCATCGTACGGTGAAGGTTAAAGAAATCATGTATACGAATCTCTTGGCCCGTCTTGACTTCGCGAACGAAGATTCTAATTAAGGGTTGTCCACGACGTCTGCAGGCATGCTCGTGACTGCGGAGGCCAATCCGGGACGGGCAGGTTCGACCGCAGTGGCTGCAGAGGGAGGTCTGGCCAGGGTTCTGAGTTTCGATATCTCCGTTTTTTCTCATGAGCCGCTTGTCCTTAAGGCTAGCAATGCGAGAGTCCTTCAAAGGAGACAGTTGTCTTGTAAGTGGTGGAGCGCCAGGTGTCGCGGACCGCAGCAAGCGAACACCACTGGCGGTGGTCGATTTGGCAGGCACTAAAGGGACTTCTTGAGACTGTTTTTGTATCTCTTCTTTGGTGCCCCTCTGTCTCGGTGTCCAGTGGCGAGCTCGCCGAACAGGGTGATCTTGGGTAGGCGATGATCCTCCATCCTGGAGACGTGTCCAGCCCAGCGGAGCTGTTTACGCAGCAGCAAAGCCTCGATGCTCACAGTTTCCGCCTATTCAAGGACCTCGACGTTGGTGACATAGTCACTCCAGTGAATGCCCAGGATGGTACGCAGGCAGCGCTGGTGAAAGCGTTCGAGGAGTCGTAGTTGGCTGCGTAGAGGGCCCAGGACTCGGAACCATACTGCAGGGTGGTGATGACGACAGCTCTGTACACGTTGATATTGGTGCCTTATTTCAGCTGTTTCCCCCACCGGGTCTGCCCTAGGGGACCTTGGTGGGGTTGTCTACTTTTTAGTTCCTAGGGTCACCTTGTCTAACCCCTGCAAGGTGGGTTCTACTCTTTTGGGGGTTTGTATTTTTGTCTTTCTGGTCCATTCATCTGTATTTTTCTTTTGAAAATTCTCCCTCCTGTTTGCGCTTCTTGCAGTTCTTTTCTTCATTTAGCGCAGGCACGTCCTGAGAAGGCCTTTGTCGCTTGCGGGACGTAAAGCAATCTATACTCACATACTCACCTTATTTCAGCTGTTGATTGTGCCACACCCGCTTGAATAGTCGTCCGAAATCACTGTTCGCTTTTGCCAGCCTGTTGTCCAGCTCCTTGTTCAGCTTGGCGTCTGACGTGAAGATGCAGCCAAGGTAGGTAAACTGGTGTACAGACTTCAGTTCGGACTCGCCGATGGTGATGTGGGGAGGGCGATGCTCTTCCTTGGGTGCCGGCTGATGAAGGACCTCTGTCTTTTTCAGACTGA